>PVKV010007830.1:0-84492 GCA_004027835.1 Alouatta palliata
CGAAAACAGCTGCACCGGCCAAACCAGCCGCGCCGGCCAAACCAGGTGCACTGGCGACCCGTGGGGCTCCTCCCCCTGGGAATCTCCTGGTCTGTGGGCAATAAAAATCCGTCTGGGAATGTGGCGTCCACTCACCCTCCACGCTTTCACTGGGAGCTGCAATCCTCAGCTGCTCCTAATCGGCCATCTTGGATCAGTCCTAGCAAAAATTTTAATAATCTCAGGGCCAGCCAGGAAGTATGGAAGATAATTTTCAAATCCATTTCCCCCAAAACTCAGAAGCTAGGGGTTTTGAGGATAATTTGGCAGGCAGGAAGCTACGGAATAGGTGCTACAGAGTCACTGGGGATGAAATCACAGGAGTTTCCAAACAGTCTTTGTGAGCCAGGTTTTTTTCTGTGTGGGAGTCACAAGACCAATTGAACTAGTTCTCTGATGTGAGTCATGAGTCCTGGTGGAATCAGCTGGTCCACCCAACGCAAAAGCCTGAGAAATAACTCCAAGATCCATCTTAGATTTTGACAATAGTGATGTTATCTATAGGAGCAATTGGGGAAGTTCCAAATCTTATAACCTCTGGAACAATGGCTGGTTATATTTGTATGTGAAAATCAGCCTTTTAGTAATGTGGTAGCAGAATGATTTTTTAAGGTTTGAATCAAATTATAGGAGTGATGAAAGAAAATGAAATTATTGGTAAGACATCTACCAAGAAAATATAGCAGAATTTTATTCTGTACAGTTATTTAAAATTAATGTTTATAAAGCACATTTCTTTATTTTGTTTGCTAATTTTTATTTCTTTTTTATATGCATTTACTGTGTTAAATTTTGGTTTATTTATTTTTTCTCTGACAGGCTATTAAAAAGAAAACAACAGGTCTTATAACACATAAAGACAAAAATATTTTTTCTACGTAATTTAAGCTCTACACATAAGCTTATGATTCATTTTGAATTAACTTTGTGTAAGAAAATTGAACAATGTGTTGTTCATGAACGTGTAATTTTTTAGCACCATTTGTTGAAAAAAACCATGCATGATCCCACTGAATTGCCTGTGTACCTTTGTTGAAAATCCATTGACTATATATGTGTGGATTTCTAATCAGTTATAATAATTATGCTTATGCTGATAGTACTCTCTTGATCACTGAAGCTTTATAAGTATTGAAATCAAGTAGAGTGAGTCCTTTAACTTTTTTCTTCTGTTTCAAAATTGGTTTTGCTCTTTTAGGTCCTTTGAATTTCTAAATTAATTTTAGACTAGTCATTATCTGCAGATAGGCATGCTATGATTTTGACTGGGATTGCACTGAACCTATAGATCAATTTATGGAGACTTAACGTCTTAAAAATACTGAGTCTTCTGATCAATGACCATTGTTGTTAATCTAAATAACAAACAGAGAGAAAGACTGTTCAAAAGAAAATGATATTTCTTTGGAAATACCCATTGCAAGGGGAATATGTATGCTATAGTAAACTGTGTCTGTATTAAGGAAGATAAAGGAAGACAAAGGTTTTTCCAGGAAAAGTGAGAAGGATTACACAATTATTTTGAGATAATTATTCTTGACTACAAGAGTGGTTTCAGTCCAAGGCTCTGAAACTCCCATTGCAAGACTGTAACAGACAGTGAAAGAGATCTAACCTAACCTACTCCATCTTACTTCTAGCCTCCAAGCTGAACTGACTTTGGGAGGAGCTTAGTTCATAGTTTGAAATGAAAATGATAACAGCCCTTTCCCAAGGCAAACCTCTTTCTTGCCTGGGTACTAGACTGCCTTTGTAAGAGTAACAAATTAGCCACAAGATTAGAAATTATGGTTAGGAGTCATGCAGCTGGAGGCTACAAAATTCTGACCTTCCCTAAACTGCTGCTAAGATCAGTGCGTCAGATATTTTGCAGACCCTGCACTTCATGGATCAGCTGGCACTACCCAGATCAATAACCTGGCTCATCCGATATTGTGGCCTTCCCCTACCCAGGAACTGACTCAGTGCAAGAAGACAGCTTCAACTCCCTATGATTTCATCTATGACTTGACCAACCAGCACTGCCAGCTAACTGGCTTCCCTCCACCTACGAAGTTGTCCTTAAAAATTCTGATCCCCAAATCTCCCGGAGACTGATTTGAGTAATATTAAAACTCTGGTTTCCCACAGAGCTGGCTTTGTGTGAATTGCTCTTTCTCTATTGCAATTCACCTGTCTTGAGAAATTGGCTCCATCTTGGCAGCGGGAAAGGTGAACCCACTGGGTGGTTACAGTTGGACAAGCAGTTGCTTGACACATGCCCTCATGAAGTATTTGTGTGTGTAAGACTGTGATGGTCTTTGTGCAAGGTTATGGTTTTTGCAGTCTTTTGTGATAGTGTGATAGTTGTTATCAGGCATTGCTGCATTTCTGCAAAAGGACTTTCCCTTTGTGACCTTCTCTTGCTCTGTTTTTCAGGTTTTAAAACGAGTGATTCAATTTGAATTCTGACAACTTTTTTTTCTTTGAGACAAGGTCTCACTCTGTCACCCAGGCTGGAGTGCAGTGGCAGGATCACCACAGCCTCGACCTCCTGGCCTCAAGTGCTTCTCCCACTTCAGCCTCCTGAGTAGCTAGGACTACAGGCACGTGCCACTACACCTAGCAAATTTTGTATTTTTTATAAAAACAGGATTTTGCCATGTTGTCCAGGTTGGAATTCTGCCAACTTTAACATTGTATTCTTTTGATGTAGTTATGTATTTTTAATTAGTCTCAGTAATTTTGTGTAGTTGTAAGCATATATATATATTGAATTATTTTGTTAAACTTGAGTATTTCATATGTTTTGATGCAACTGTAAATAGTATTAACTTACATAATTTTTAATTATTAGTAAATAGAAAAATTGATTTTGTATATTCTATTTTTAAAACTTTTTTTCCTGAGACAGGATTTTACTCTGTCACTCAGGCTGGAGTACAGTGGTACAGTCACAGTTCACTGCAGCCTCTACCTCACAGGCTCCCAAGTGATCATCCTATTTCAGCCTCCTGAGTAGCTGGGACTACAGATGTGCACCACCATGCTTAGCTATTTTTTTTTTAATTTTTGTAGTTGCTATGCTGCTGAGGCTGGTCTTGAACCTCTGGGCTCAAGCAATCTATCTTGACTCAACCTCCCAAAGTACTGGGATTACAGGTGTGAGCCATTGTGCCCAGTCTATTCTACCTTTTATTCTGTATCCTTGCTAAACTCATTTGTCAGTTCTAGTAGGCTTTTTGTAGATTTGTTAAGCATTTCTACATAGATAATCATGCTGAGAATAAAGTTTTGTTTCTTTGTCTGTAATCTACATGCTTTTATTGGTCAATTTCTTTATTCATTGCATTGGATAGAATGTCCAGTACAATGTTGGATAGAAATGATGAAAAAGTGGCTATGTCTTGTTCCCTAGCTAAGGAGAAAATAATTTAGAAAAAAATATTTTGTGTCTATTGAGATAATCTTATGATTTTTCTTACTTAATATCTTGATATAGTTAGTTGCATTGTTTAATCTTCATATATTAAACAAACGTTTCATTATTAGAATGAACCCCACTTCATTCTGTGTTATCTTCTATTTGTTGGATTTGGTTCGTTAATATTTTATCAAATACTTTAAAAAATTTATGATCTATAGTTTTCTTAGTTTTGTGGTAAGATATCAGACAATAATTTAAAAAAAATGAAGTCATATTGGGAAAAGAAAAATACATTTAACTTCTCAGAAGGGGAGATTAGAGTCAGATATTAGATGGCTAAAAATGTTAAAGGCAATGCTTATGTAAGGGGAGCATGCTGTCTGGACTGTCCCCATCTGCTGGCAGACCTTCTCCTTTCAGCATCCCTTTACTGTGAGAGATTCCTGGGCCTTGGCTGATGCCTTGTATGTTGTATCAGTGACATTAGATTATGACCAGGATACATGGTTGCAATTGCCCCCTCACACTACCCAGTCCTTCCTGCTTCTGGTTACCATTAGTGGAATAAAACTGAAATGTTCTTTCTATGCTGCATAGATGATTTAAAACTACTTTTAATTAGTGATATGGATATTGTAGACTAGTTGTTCATACTGGTCTCTCCAAGTTCTGAAAATACTCTTTTAAGGGAGTAACAGTTCATGTGGTCATAAACAACTTGAGTTCTTCTCTTTTTAGGTTCTGATGTCAGGCTAGTCTTAGACAAAACATTCCCTGAATTACTAGAAGAATTTAACTGTAGTGCCAACTGTAAAGAGTACAACTGCTTCCTCTCTAAATGACTCAGATGTGAGATATTCTTGAAATATTACAGATTTCACTGGCAGTTCTCCTTGTCTAATGCTCTGGAGACAATCACAGGACTCCAGCAAGGTTCAATGCCACAATTGTCTAACTTGTCTGACTTACCCTATTATGGTAACCTGGCAGTGACTTCCATTGCTGTTCCACGGGTTGCAAATATCTCAGAGTAATTCAGGCAATTTGAAGCCTCCTTGAATAGCTTTCCCATGGGAACAACGGCCAGTCATAGTTTCCCAGGTATCTCTGTGAAGTTTGATAAATGACCCTCAAATAACCATGCACACTAGGCAGCACCTTTTGAGACTGTCATAAACAGATTTAATTGTATGTGTGTCCAGAGACAGGGAAGGGAATGCTTGCCATCTCTGCAAGCTGGTTTCAGCAGAGTGGGTTTTGGCACAGGAAGTCACAACAGCAATTCAAGACAGCATGATAACAAAGCCACTTAATTCTGCTCCTTTCCTGCTATTTGCTAGCCTAATAAAATTGCTTCTAGGTTCTTTTAATCTGTAATCTGTACAGATACAGTTTAATCTGTAAAATTAAACTTGAGGGTTTTCTTCCACTCCCAGTAGGATAAAATTCTACTCACTTTTTTGCAGCACTGCCATGAATTAGATCAAATGTCTAACTTTTATCTTGTTTCAATATGATTTGGCAAAAGAAGAAACTGAAAACATAGGCTCTGTATATCTCCTGAACCAGCAGCATTTGCCTAGGAATGGTGGGAGTAGAGTCTCTTTGACCTCTACCAGATTATGTGGTCTCTGTGAGTTACCTCCTGATAGTTTTTGAAATTGAAGTTTATGGTTCTTTTTGTTCAGTAAAACATCTACCTTAGGATGCTAGGGAGAAAAGAGGGACCTTGGGAGGCCTTCTGTCTAAAAACTTTGTATGTGCTCATTTTCATTATAAACTTGTGGAAATTCTGTCATCTTGGGAGTACACTATGGTGGTAGTTGGATTCCTTTTCCTCTTCTGAGGTGCTTCTTAGTTTTCAATTAATTCTCTTGTTTGGAATTGGCCAGCAGCTGTGATGAGAGATTGCTTGCAGACATAGCCTTCAGATCCCAAGCTTTTCACTTGAAACAGGTCAACTTATTTTCATTTGTCCAGATACTGTTGTTGCAGATGCCACTCTGTAGCTGAGAAAATTGCTCCTGGGAGAATAATTCCAGGTTTCTCCCATAGTCTGCAAGCCCAGGAGAAAACAAAGGAAAAATGTATGGAGCTCTCCTTGCCAAATAGCAGAAGATAAACCTTTCTTCTCTGGAAAGAAAAAGAGTCCTTAAATACAATATCCTGTCTTTTATACAATTAGCAAAGATTTTTTTTCACAATTTCCTCCACTAATTTTCTACAACACTACAGCCTCTCTCTGGAAGGAACGTTATCTGTTATTTTTACTGATATTTTTCTGCATGAAATTCCATTTGCCTTTGGATAATATATGCAGGAATTCCTCCTTAGCTACTGTGATCATGATATTTTATTCCTTTATTATTTTTACATATCGTTAATGTATATACTTTGAAATATTCCTTATTATATGTGTATATATATTCATAATTTTAGTCAAAATACAGCTTTAAAATTAGTCTAGCATTAAAGTTATCATTTTTTTTACAAACTTGAAAGGTAGGGAAACTGTTAAAATATTTATAAATACATGATGCTAAGTTTTATAGCTTTATGTCATAGCTTATTTATGTTCCAAATCAAATTTCTCAATTTTTTATTTTGAAATCCTTTGACTCACATCAAAGGATTCAAATATTAAAAAAAATAAAAATGTATTGTCTTATAGTTTTACAGGTACAGAATAATTTTTGAAACAAAAAAATGAAATTGAGCTTTAATTTACTTTGGTTTGTATACAGCTGGTACCTAAGTCATGCCATCTTGCCTAGAAAATGAACATGTTTCATTTCTGCCAACCAAGTTGGCAATAAAACTCATTGATCAAGAAGAAACATGACCTCAAACAATGTAGAAAATTCCAACATATGCCTATGAAATCAAAACTCTGTTTGCTGGAGTAACTTACTTCTAGAAATGTGTAGAAAGGACTGTATTTAAACAACTCTTGGAAGTTGGAGTATGAACTTTAGTTAATATTAAAGTTATGTTTTAATGTTGGCCACCCATTTTGAAAAATGTACCATACTAATGTTAATGAAGGGGATTATGAGGTACAGGGTACAAGGGAACTCTGTGTACCATCTTTACAATTTTTCTGTAAATCTAAAATTGTTCAAGAAATGTATGCAAATGGTTTTATAAATGCAGAAGTTAGAACTTTGGGAATGACAGAATGAGAACCTTGGCAAATACTCAACTCCTTGCAAACTTAAAACTTCAATATTATCAAAAACATCTGCCAACCAAATGTCAAGTCTTCCGAAAGTTTTTTTTTTTTTTTCTTTTTTTTGAGACAGATTCTCACTCCGTCACCAGGCGCCAGGCTGGAGTGCAGTGGCGCGACCTCGGCTCACTGCAACCTCCGCCGCCAGGGTTCAAGCAATTCTCCTGCCTCCGCCTCCCGAGTAGCTGGGACTACAGGCGCGCGCCACCACGCCCAGCTAAGTTTTTTTTTGTATTTTTAGTAGAGACCGGGTTTCACCATGTTGACCAGGATGGTCTCGATCTCTTGACCTCGTGATCTGCCCACCTCGGCCTCCCAAAGTGCTGGGATTACAGGCGTGAGCCACCGCGCCCGGCCGAAAGTTTTATTCTTCTCTCTTTTCATTGAGTAAAACAACGTAAAGTTTAAAGTCATCCACAGAACAATGCTGCTGATGGCTTCTGGAAAATGGTGTGACAGAGGATGGGGTCAATTTCATTGTTTTCTCATTTCACACAACTGATCTTTTTCCCCACGAAACTTAACACTGATGATCTGAGGAACATGTTTCACTGCCAGAATAAGAAAATCTTCAGAGACAAACACTAGTGTCCCACAGTAAAGGGACAAAATCTTTGGGTGCTCTCTTTTGATCTGCAGCTAGCTCTCCAGGTGCTTGTGATCCTTGACTGCCTCTGGAAATCTACAGTCTCCCGCTGATCATCAACAAAGAGCTGTGCCTCATGAAAAGACTCATGCTCCCAATTTACCTCATTTCTTTTTGTCATCTATAAAAATGATAACAGCCAGGCATGGTGACACGTGCCTGTGGTCCCAGCTACTTGGGAGGCTGGAGTGAGTGGATTAACTGAGTCCAGGAGATCAAGGCTGCAATGAGCTGTGATCATGTGACTGCACTCCTACCTGGGCAACAGAGTAAGACCGTATCTCATATATATTTATATATGTAGAATTGTAGAAAACGAGTTTTTGAAACTAAGAACTATATTTACTGACCTACTTTATTTTACCTTATACCTTTCTGGGTAATAACGTATCCATAGATGTATGAGTATTCAGTGAGACTTAATTTTTAACGTTTGGACCTCCTGTTAGAATTCAGAGTTTTATAATAATATAATGAACCTCTTTAAAGTATCTGAGCTAATTTCAAAAATTAAATATAAAATATAATCATATGTATGAGATGTATACATATATATGTATATGCATATATATGAATGATAACGGACATAATAGTGACAATAAACACTCGCTGAGTGCTTCCTGTGTGCCAGGCAAACACCTGTGATTTGATTAGCTTAATTTAGTTATCATGTCACATGTATTTTACCTTTCTAAATAAAAAAGTATCAGGATTTTCTCTAACTTTCTTGGGAAAGAAATGAGAATATATTATAGTGATAATGCCTGTTAAACTGCTTATGGGTATATTAGTTTCCTATCACTGTGTAACAAATTGCCACAAACTTAGTGGCTTTAGAAAAACAACAATGTATTGTCTTACGGTTGTATAGACCAGAAGTCTAAACTGGGTCCCAAAGTGTCAGCAGAGTTCTGTTTTCTTGGAGTCTCTAAGCGAGAATTTGTTTTATTCCTTTTCCAGATTCTAGAGTTTGCCTGCATTCCTTGCCTTCTAACCTCCCTTCGTCTTCAAAGCTGACTGGCTAGTTAATGCTCTCATAGTGCATCACTCTGACAATTATTCTTGTCTCTCTCATTCATCTCCTTGTGATTATATTGAAACCACCTGGATATTCGGTCCTAATCTCCTTGTTTTAAGTGAGCTGACTAGCAACCTTAATTTCAACTGCATCCTTAATTTCCTTTTATCATGTAATAGAGAATATTCACAGGTTTGGAAAATTCGGATGTGGACATCTTTGTGCTTTGTGGGACCATTATTCTGCCCACCGCAATGGATATTTCTGCATTTGAGATAATAAACCTCAATCACTTGATGTCCAAGTTTTGAAAAGTTTCCAGACACCTACACTTAACTTCTCTGATTATATTAATTGGCCTCTTCATCTCTGCATAACTACCCTATAGTTTAGCTTCATAAAATTCCTCTTTTCCTCTTCTTTATATTTGCAGTTTGAAGACAGGAAATCTTGTTTATTGTAACCTTTATGGCACCTCTTGGCCTTTCCTATTACTGACCTCTCTCAGAATTCCAATCGCTATTACAGTTGCTGGTTTTGATATTTTCCATTCCTTAGACTCTTTAGGCACTCATGAATGAATTAATTGAGCCATTCTTTAATTCATTAAAACATTTATTAAGCACGTACGATATATGCCAAGTACTACACATTCAGGAGTTACAAGGTAAAAATCTTATAGTGCCTTCCATCAATGAGTTTACTGAACATTTGGAAAGACAGACACACAAATAAAACATAATTAAAGTGTTGCCAGTTCATAAGCTGCAGGAATGTCAGCCGGAACCATAGATTATGAATGGTGTTATTAATAGCACCTCTTTCACTCTCTGAAGTGTTCTTGTTTAAGTGATAAATTATATTGCCTATGTCAATTGAAACTCTTGACAACAATGTATGACTGTCTCATTTTTATTGTTACGATGAATCATGTTACCGAAAGTTTTGTTTTGTCAACATGACAAGTGATACATGGTTTTTATTGTAAACAATATACATTTCACTTATAATTTAGTGTGGACATGCTTCATATATTATAAACCCGGTTGGATTTCTTATATTTCTCATTTTTTGATCTTCCCAAATCTTGTATAATTTTTAAAAATGAATTTTTTTCTTTTTATTATTGATTTTTGGTAGCTAAATATGTATTATGTGGATAATTATTTATGTTGTAAATAGCAATTCTCATTTTTTACTTCTTTCGTTTTTTCTCAGGAAACCAAACACCTCATGTTCTCACTCGTAAACGGAAGTTGAACAATGAGAACACATGGACACAAGGAGGGGAACATCACACAGCGCGGCCTGTTGAAGGGTTGGGGGCTAGGGGAGGGATAGCATTAGGAGAAATACCTAATACAGATGACAGGTTGATGGCTGCAGCAAACCACCATGGCACTTACATACCTGTATAACAAGCCTGCACATTCTGCACATGTGTCCCAGAACTTAAAGTATAATTCTTTAAAAAAAGAAAAAAAAAGCAGAAAAAAAAAATTTCCAGCCTTAGAAGAAGTTCCCAAGGACACGTTTTAGGAATTTGAGTAAGGAAAGCTTTCAAATAAAAGAATCATCATCACATAGGTTATGCAGACGAATGGTGGTTGATCAGGTTAATAATTTTAATTTTACAATGTACCAAAAATAAAAATCTGTTTCCATATTCAGATCTTTGAAACTTCTCAAGGAATTAATTAGTTCATTTGTATAACAAAGACACAGTTTATCTTTATGAGGAAATCATAGTTAAAAGTTTGAAGAAGAACCAATAGTGCTTAGCAAAAGGGGTCCAGCTCTTTCCTTGTGATCCATAATATTATGTTGCTGAGTGTCTGGAGTCAATTACAAATCATCTCTGTGGAACTGCCCTGAGTTCAGAAAGACTCAGAACTCAGTATGGGAGAAACCAATCTTGGTTTTTGACAGTATCACATATTGACTTTATTCACCTGGGTTAAACATAAAACTTAAAAATGAATATGCATTCTGATGTTGACTTAAAAGGAAAGACATCAGTCTTCATGTGGGACTTGTTCCCACTGAAGTTAGAGACAGACGCTTCCCCCAGAGTTGATTACCTGGAGTTCATTTAGATTCACAGACATTGGTTGATTCCAATTGTAGAAAATGAGTTTTTGAAACTAAGAAATATATTTACTGACCTACTATTTTTTTACCTTATATCTTGGGTAATAATGTATTCATAGCTATATGAGTATTCAGTGAGAGCTGATTTTTAGCATTTGGACCTCCTGTTCGAATTCAGGGTATTATAATGATATAATGAACCTCTTTAAAATATTAGAGTTAATTGCAAAAATTAAATATAAAATATAATCAAAACACTAAGGCTGGTCTCAAACTTCTAGCCTCATGTGAGCCTCTTACCTTGACCTCCCAAAGTGCTAGAATTACAGGCATGAGCCACTATGCCTGACTAGATTTCTAAAGTTTTTAGATGGAACTCTGTCTCCTCTACTTGGACGACTCCTTCCCCTAGCAGAAATCTGGTATATAAACAAACACTGAAAACATGGGGAAATCATTCTCTGCTTTCCAACTTGTGTCAAAGCTACATGGGAAATAACTATCAATGAAGGACAAATATTTCTGCATTTGAAACAGAATGATTTCATCACATGATTTCATGTTTTTTTTGAGAGTTTTACCATTAACATAAATATTTATATTTTGAAATGCAGAAGGTAAAAATAATTTTTAATTTTTCTAATTTCTGATGGTACATTACATCCTTGAGAAATTGAGGAAAGATGAGCCCAGCTGTGTGGGTAGGGTGAGAAGTAGGGCCAAGGAGAGGTGTCATGTAAATTTCATGTAACTCAGAGGAGGTAGAGAAAAAAGAGCACGCAAAATTAAGTAAATATTTAAAAATTAGGTTGACTTTTCCATTATGTACATGTTGGATTGTTCATGTTTACCTCATTTTCGGCCTCTTATCCTCTTCCATTCTTGTAGTTCTTATTTCTCAAGTTTGAAGAATAGTCTTTCCTCCCCTCAGTCAGGTGTTCAGATGGATAATAAAGCCAGACTCCAATGGAAAATTATGAAATAGAATAACAGGGAGCAATTAGAGTCACAGTAACAACTGCTGCTGAAAAATTAGTGGAGAAACCTGGTAAAGCCCCCAGTTGAATAAACTGTTCAATGATGAATTTTCCAAACATAGTCTTAGGAAAATGAAAATTAAACAGTTGGAGAAAACTCCACAAAAGAATGGACAAATGCCAGGTTTTACTTAATTTTTTAACACTATGGCGTAATACTGGATTTAGTATGTACTAAGCATCCAATAAATAATTAAGAAATCCATACTTTTTCTGTGATTACGTAACTCTATGTATTGAAAAATTTCATGTTTAATATAAGATAAACACTTTATAAATATTTCTGGAGTTTAATGAATTAATTCTGTAACTTGGACAGGAATACCCAGTTTCCTCTTTTTTTGGTCTAAAGTTAATTGATCATGGGAGATTTTAATTTTGTTCATGATCTGTGTTGAAGAGAGTAGCCTTGAGATTGACTAAATGTTACCTGACAGGTTTTATTTGTTTGTTCTTTAACCTCGTCTCAGTAATCTTTGCAAGATAGCCATTGGGAAATTTGATTTCATGGTTCTTTTGAGAATCCTAATAAAGTGTATTGTGCTGGGATGATGATGGTGTCACAGGGTAAGAAAATACGTTCTCCCCGTATTTTTAGTTGTTTGCTACTAATGCATATTTGATAGGATACATTGTAAATTCAGTTTCAGAAGTAGTGTATAATTGTTGAACTAGTTACTATTATCACTGTTAATCTTGGAACTGAATATCAAATTGTTGCTAAAATTATCACGCTTCTGGAAAGACTTTACCTTCCGCCTTTGACCTAGTCTTTTACACTTAATATATATGGGGTGACATTATATCACTACTATACAGAGATTAGAAAAAGAATATCATGGGGTTCAGAACTCTGTGCTTTGGACTACCTTGTATTCTCTTTGCTTATTATATTTATAACCCCATCCCAGAAAACATTAAAGAAACCTGGAAAGTAGGGTTCATGAATGCTCTGCTAAAAATGACCTCACTTACGGTAATTTTTTTTTCTTTAGGGAATGGGGATGTCTTTTTACAAGTATGCGCAAATTTTCTTTCAGTTAGCATTTTGAGAAAGACTTTGGTTTTTCTTTTAGAATAAATCAGCCAAATAATATTAATATGTTTAATTTAATTAATCATTAACATGTTTACTTAAATCTGTACAAAGCAGGAGAGAAAATTCTTGCTAAGATTATATCCCTAAAGATTATATATTGTGATAAGAATGAAAGAAATGGTATTGTCTGAAGGAAATATGGGGATTATTAAATCACTTGATTATATATGACATTTCTGAAGAAACTCAGTCTCATACATTTTTTAAAAGTTATAGGTATAAAATTATGCTTTACATTTTGATGTATATTTAGTATCTCTACTGTTTTAATGTTTTTCTCTTTCAAGTGGTTTTTCAAATGTTTTGATCTCAAGAACTCTTTACACTCTGAGTTATTGAGAATCTCAATAAGCTTTATTATACAGGTAATATTTATCAATATTAACTGATGATGATAATTCCATTACAAAATTAACATAAATGATATATTTTTATCAAAAGAAGATACATTTTTTTAATTGAAAAAAATTAGTTATGATAGTGGCATTGTTTTCCATTATTACACTTTTTAATGTCTCTGTCGAAGATAGCTGGATTCTCATATTTGGTCTGTTGTGATATCAGGTATCATGTAGCTTCTGGAAACTCAATTGTATGCTCATGGGTGAATTAGATTTTTGTAGAAAGTGAGAAAGAGTCATAATATGCACACTCCCTGAATGTGTCTCAGAGACCCATAAACATTGCAAGATCACACTTTGAGATCTGCTGCTTTTATCGACCTCAATCTTAAATTGCTAGATTTTAGACTATTTTTATGACCACATCAGAATTTGAACTCAAATCTACCATGCTGAAAATACCATGCTCCTTCTCTCAAAACGTGCTGGTATCCGGAAGCCTCATAGATAATAGTAATAACAGGAAGCTTTAGGGAGAAAGCAGCAACAGACAATAAATGATCAGAGAAAGGAGAGCAATGCATGGGATATGAGGAAGAGGCTGCCTGCCCTGATACTCAGAAAAGATAACAGATTTCTCAAACTAGATACCTGAGGCAGTTCTGCTCAAAGTCCAAAGTTTGCTAAATGACCTCAGCCTCCCATTTTTTATATTAATTGCTATTGTCTTGTCTTGTTATCTTGACAACAGAGGAAAAGGTTTATGAACAAAGGCCAGCCCTGCAGTGACTGCTGTTATGTTCCCTGAATAGCTCATATATTTTTATATTTCAGAGGGACTAATGTTTATTTCCTCAATGTAAGCACATTCTGCAACTGTAAGAATTTGACTTTTACTTTCTCAAATGCAAAACAGCATTACGACATTGTATATCTAAAATAGAATTGATCTTATACATTGGTTTACATACACATGTATTGTATACACAATTAGAAAATATTGAGAAAGAATTATTTTGATGCTTATGCTAGTGATCGATCAACTTCCAATTGCTCAAGGGATAACTGTTTTGTTGTTGTCATGACTAAGACTAAATTACAATTACTCAAGTGATTCTTGGAGAGAGGCTAATTTTTAAATATATATCAGGGAAGTCAATATTATGGTTCTTGATAAAAATGATATAGAAAAAAATTAATACTGTGCAGTTACATGTTCAAATTATACAGTATAAAGTAGGAGACAAATGTGAGCTTTAAAGACAATAAGATCTTAGAGAGTTTATCTAATTCTTTAGTGGCTCCTTTTTTTAACTGCAAAATGAGAAAGCTAATCAACAAACTACAGAGTTACTATGAGACTACGAGGGCATATATCCCATAACACCACTTAATAATGTCTAGAATGTTGCTGATTATTATTTAATAGAGAGGTAGTCAGCATCTATTTCATGAGAGAAGCTGTGAGGGATGAGGAAACCAACATTATATTAAGCTGAATTTAATAAATTTAAATGAAAATAAAATTAGATGTAGAAGTTAATTTGAAAATGACACATTTGCTAAATTGAAAGGATCTTCCAATGCAATGATCATCAACTAGGAATGAATATTTTATCCAAGAATATTTTCTATCCAAGACAGTTTTCAATATGTACTGATAATAATATAGCTAAAATTTATTAAATACTTAATGATGTGCTTACTCTATTTTAATTTCCTTGTAAGTATTATCTAACCTTTACAACCACACCTTGAAGGAGTCATTATAGTTATTTTATAGACGAGGAAAATGAGGTATACGGAGTAAGTAAACAAACTAAAGTTATGCATGTAGTTGATAAAATGAAGAATTATGAATCAAACCCAGATAGTCTAGATTCAGGCTCTGTAATTTTAAATTATTGTGCCAATTTTAAATTTTAATTTTACATTTTCCGTAAAATAAGTCTTTTGCTTGTTCAGCTCTTTGAGTTTTAACAAAGGTGTAGATTCATATAACCACCACCACAATCAAGATATGGAAACGTAATCCCTCAAAATCATGCTATTCCTTTGTGGCAAACATTTCTCCACCCTTAGTCTGTTGTGATCTTTGATCCTGATGATCCTTAGATAAAGATCTGCTGGTCCTTATATTTCCTTATAGTTTGCCCTTGTCATATAAATGGAATCATGTTGCATATGGCCTTTTGAGTCTGGCTTCCTTCACTTAGAGTATGCTTTTGGAGGTAATCCATATTGTTGAGAGAGAAAAATTTAAATCCTTTTTTTTTTTTTTTTTGAGATTGGGTCTCACTCTGTCACCCAGGCTGGAATGCCACAGCACCATGTAAGCTCACTGTAACCTCTGCCTCCTAAACTCAGGTGATCCTCCTGCCTCAGCCTCCCAAGTAGCTGGGACCACAGATGTGAGTCACCATGCCTCGCTAATTTTTTGTATTTTTGATAGAGACAGGGTTTCAACATGTTGCCCAAGCTGGTCTCAAATTTCTGAGCTCAATCTGTCCTCCTGTCTTGGCCTCCCAAAGTGTTGGGATTACAGACATGAGCCACTGGGCCCAGGCTTAAGTAATTTTTAAAGCTATATAGTGTTCCATTATACAACGTATCACAGTTTGTCCATAATCGTCAGTTGAAGGATATTTGAATTGTTTCCACTTTGGTATGGATATGAATAAATCTGCTCAAACATTCATATATAGCAAGCTTGTTTAGCCTGTGGCCCACGGCAGTCCAGGACTGCTTTGAATGTGGCTCAACACAAATTTGTGTTATAGGCTTGATATAGGGTTTTGTGTGAAAAAGTTTTTATTTCTGTTCATTAAATACCTGGAACTGGATTTGTTGGGTCATATTATAAGTGTATATTTAATTTTCTAGGGTCTGACAGTTTCCCAAGAAGTCTGTATGATTTCGCATTTATAGCACCAGTAGGTAAATGCTCCATTTACTCTGCCTCCATACCAGTGCATAGTATTTTCAGGCTTTTTAAAATAGATTTTCTTTGTAAAACATGAGTGAGACATATTTCTATTATTTCATTTCTGGATTCTCTCCTCTTCTTTTAATCTATCAGTCTGCTATTTCATCAATACTGTACTGTGTTAATTACTGTAGCTTTTTAGTAAGTCTTGGAATCAGGTTTTGAGTTCTCCAACTGTGTTCTCCACTTTCAAAATAAAGTCGTTCAGGTTTTTAAATACATTTGATGATTTTCTGGTTTTTTTCACTCAATTACCAAGTAGAGGTGTTCAAGGATAATTGTGAATCATCTATTTCTCCTTTCAATTCCATCAGTTTCTGCATCATGTATTTTGAGGGTCCTTTAATGGGTATTCATTTTTCATTATCATCTTTTTGGTAATTTATTTTTATCATTATGTAAATATGTCTTTATCCTTGGTTATTTTTTTTGGTCTGGAGTCTATTTTGTGGGATGTTATAATAACTACTATAGTTTTCTGTTAATTGTTATTTGCATGTTATGTGTTTTATCCCTTTACTTTTCAGTAGTCCATATCGTTATATTTAAGATGGATTTCTTGTAGATAGCATATACATCATGAATTTGAGTAGATAAAAAATTTTTTAGAAAATATTTCTCTTTCAACTGATGTGTTTATATTTGATATAATTTTTGATATGGTTGAATTTAGTTCTATAGTTGCATCATTGTATTCTGTTTAACCTCTTCTTATTCCTCTATTTCCTGCCTGCTTTGGATTATGTGAATATTTTTTAGTATTTCGTTTTTATTTTTCCATTACAGTTTTGGATATTTTTTCACCTTATTTTAAAAATGACTTTTCTAGAGATTACAATATGTTTTTCTAACTTTTCACTGCTTACATAGACTCAATAGTTGACCCCCTTATGTATTAAGTAGATATTTTTCAACCACATAGCTTCCTTTACCCTTAATGCTTTATACTATAATTGTCATGTGTATTTGTGTGTGTGTGTGTGTGTGTGTGTGTATATATATATGTGTATTAACCTTCCCAGACATCTTAACACATTTTGCTTCAAAGTTATATATATTTTAATAATTTTAGAGCAGACTATAGTATATTATATTTACTCAGTTGATCTTTCTTGTTTTCTAAAGTTCCAGATTTCTCTGTGGTATTTCCCTTTGGCTTGAGGAAATTCCTTCAGAATTTCTTTTTAGAACATATCTGCTGGTGATGAATTGTTATTTTCCTTCTTGTGATAATGTCTTTATTTTTTTCCTCTATATTTTGCATTTCTAAAGTATATTTCCATTGTGTATCAAATTCTAGGCTGTCAAGTCTTGTGTGTGTTTGTGTGTGTGTGTGTGTGTGTGTGTGTGTGTGTTTGTGTGTGTGTGTGTGAGAGAGAGAGAGAGAGAGAGAGAGAGAGACAGGGTTTTGCCATGTTTCCCGGGCTGGTCTCGAACTCCTGGGCTCAAGCAATTCATCCACCTCAGCCTCCCAAAGTTCTGGGATTACAGACATGAGCTACTATGACTGGCCTATTCTTTTTCTTTATCTTTGTTTTTCAGCAGTTTTGTTATTATTTGTCTGAATGTTTTCTTTGAGTTTACCCTTTTTGAGTGTTGTCAAGCTTCTTGGATTTGTAAATACATACCTATCAGCAAATTTGGGAAGTTTTCAGTCATTATTTCATCAAATACATTTTCTATGCCAGTATTTCCCCTCTCTTTCTTTGGCTACAATGACACAAATGTTGTTTGATATTGTCCCATGGCTCCTTAGATATGCGCCATTTAATTTAAATAATATTTAATTTTTTTTACAGATTATATAATGTAATTGACCCTTTACTAGGTCATCTACATTTTATTATTAAGCCTATGCAGTGAATTTTATTTCAGAATTTTTTTCCAGTTCTGAAAATTTTATTGTTTTTTTAAAATTTATTTCTTGAGGATAGCTATTATTCCATTCATTTTCAGATAATTCATCTTTATCTTATGGAGGATGATTATAATAGTTACTTTACTATCTTTGATTTCACATTTGTAACCTCTCAAGTTTTCATCTGTTGATTATGTTTCCCATAGGGAAATGTTTCATTTGTCTTGTTCTTTTTACGACAACCAATTATAAATTGTATCCTAAGCATTTTGACTCTTGTTATGAGATCCTGAGACCTTTTAAATTTCTTTGGAGAATATTGGGTTTTTATTGTTGTAATTGTTTTGTGTGGGGAGGCAATCAACCACGTTAGCTACAGGCCGAATGATTTGCTTTTCCTTCTGCAGGGGAAGTGGTTTCAATGTCAACTCAGTTTTCAAAGCTTTTCCTGGGCTGTTTGTGTGCCTTTGCCATGCTTCTTTGATTTGGCTAAACACTGTAGTTTGTAGGTGGGACCAGACTAATTTTTTTTTTTAATTTGCAGAATTTGGGAAGAGCTTTCTCCAGTTATCTCGTCTCTGGGATTTCTTCCACACTCTATGACTCCCAAGATCCTTTTTTTTTTGCCAGTATTTCTGGCTATTTCTTTTGTACCCTTTGTACACCAGGAGCCCCTTTTCACAGCTTCTTTAGCCAGAGAGTCTCCTTGCTCAGGGTTTTACATGCTTGCACCTCCACCACAGTGAAAAAACATCTCCCCCAGTGGAACTGATCTTGGGGCATAATGGGAAAGGAAAAAGAGAAAAATTAATAAAATGAAAATGGGAATTACCTATCTCCTCCTTTACACACTCTGATGCACAGGATACATGTTAACCAATCCTGTAGCTAGAAAGGGAGGATTTTTCTTGAAATATTTGCTTTCATCTCCTACTCTGTCATTCTGGGGCTTAGTTTGATCTCAGGCCAAAGCCAGAAGACAAAGGAAAAAAAACCCTCTCTTATATTCAAGTTTTGACTTCCCACACATCTCCTTTTGATTACTTTTCAAAGTAGCCAAGTAGTGTCTTTTATATAGTATGTAGAGTTTTTAGTTGTAATCAGTTAAAGGGTTGTCTTTAATGAGCTTACTCCATCTTGTCTGGAACTGAAAACCACCAGAACCATTAATTGTAATAACCCCATTACGGATAAGACTCAATAATTAATAAACATATCTATAATTAGTATATTCTTCAAGACTCTGATAAAAATAAATTCATAAGAAATATTGAAGTTTATAAATATTTTTGCATGAGATTATATTTTTGTTTGTTAAAGATAGTTGAGAAGGCAGGGCACAATGGCTCACACCTGTAATCCCAGCATTTTGGGAAGCTGAGGTGGGTGGATCATTTGAGGTCAAGAGTTCAAGACTAGCCTGGCCAACATGGTGAAACCCTGTCTCCACTAAAAATACAAAGTTAGCCAGGCAGTAGTGGTGTATATCTGTAATCTCAGGTACTCGAGAGGCTGAGACAGGAGAATTGCTTGAGCTGGGAAGTGGAGGTTGCCGTGAGCCAAGACCATGCCACTGCACTCCAGTCTGAGCAACAGAGTGACACCCTATCTCAAAAAAATATATATATATTCAAGAAAACTACAGCATAAAACTACTTTATGGTAAATTTGAATATTTTTATTCCATAAATGTTTTCTCTGGCAGATCAACCTTGGTAAGTTAATTATCTAATAACTTGATTTGGGACAAATTGATTCAGAGCTTACGGTTGTTGGGAATACAAAGTAAAATAATGTATGGGACTTATATTCAAGGTTTTTTTTTTTTTTTGGTAAATCAAGTGAGGGAAGAAGAAAATATCTCTTTTAATTTCTTGCCATAATGTTGAGTATAACCACTCATTTCATCTCCTAACTTATCCTACTATTAACAGATAATAGGTATAACTATGGTTGAAGGAAATGCAAATGGAGGTAAAATAAGTAAAAAATGGATGTGTGGTGGTACTCTTGAGAGCAGGTTAAAAATCAACAGATGGGTTATTAAAAAGTCAAATGAAATACCTACAAGATCTTGGGTATGGAAGTGATTTTTTTACCTACAACACCAAGGTATGATCCATGAAAGAAATAATTGATATGTTGGACTTCATTAAAATTAAAAACTGCTACTTTGTGAAAGACAGTGTTAAGCAAATTAGAAAACAGGCCACAGACTGAGGAAATATTTACACAAGACGTATTTGATAACAGACTGTTATCCAAAAACACAAAAAACATTCAAAACTCAACAATAAGAAAACAAACAATCTGACCAGGTACAGTGGCTCATGCCTGTAATCTCAACACCGTGGGAGGCCAAGGTGGGAGGATCACTTGAGCCCCAGAATTCAAGACCAGCCTGGGCAACATAGCAAGGCTCCATCTCTATAAAAATTAAAAAGAAAAAAGAAAAAATAAGAAAAGAAACAATCTTATTAAAATATGGGTTAAAGATCTTAACAGACACCTTAACAAAGAAGTTATACGTTGGCAAATAAGCACATGCAATAATACTCCACTCATCTATCATCAGGGAAATGCCAATGAAAGCAACAATGAATATTACTGTACAGAAAAAAAAAATTCCAGAACATTGGCAACACCACATGCTGGTGAAGATGTGTAACAATAGGTACTCTCATTCATTGTTTTGTGGGAATTTGAAATGGTACAGCTACTTTGGCAGTTTCTTACAAATCTAAGTATATTCTTACTATACAACCCTGTAGTCATGCTTCTTGGTATTTACCTAAAGGAGCTGAAAACTTATTTCCACACAAAAACCTACAGATAGATGTTTAGAGCAGCTTTATTCATAATTATCCCAACTTGGAAGCAACCAAGATATTCTTTAGTAGGTGAATGAATAAACAAATTATGGTAGATCCAGACAATGGAATATTTTTCAATGCTAAAATGAAATGAGCTACCAAATCAGGAAAAGACATGGAGGAATCTTAAATTTATATTAGTAAGTGAAAGAAGTCAGTATGAAAAGCCTGCATATTGTAGTATTTCAACTATGTGACATTCTGGAAAAGGTGAAAGTATGGAGATGGTAAAAGATCAGTGGTTGCCAGAGATTGGGTATAGGGGAGGAGGGATGAATAAGTGGAGCAGTGAGAATTTTTATAGCAATGACAATACTCTGTATGAAAATACAATGCTGGCACATATCATTATACATTTGCCCAAGCTCATACAATGTCCGCATCAAGAATGAACGCTAATTCAAACTGTGAACTTGGGTAATTCTAACATGTCAATGTAGGCTGATGAATTGTAAAATATATCACTCTAGTGGGGGGTATTAATAATGGGGAAGGCTAAGTATGTGTGGGGGCAGGGTGCATATTACTTCCTTTCAATTTCACAGAAAGCTCTGTGACTTCCTTTCAATTTCACTATGAGCTTTCCACTGATATAAAAAATAGCTTAAGAAAATGTAAATGATTCACATCTCTCTAATTTCCCAAATGTATCCCGCAAGATAAATTTTCCTTACAAAATGTGTTTTCTCACTGTGCCTTCACTTCCTCTGTCATTTTCCTAGACTAATATCTCATCAAACTACAACAGAATTATCTGAAAAACTTTCTAGATAACGGATACATGATGTTTATTTGCAGGCATTTTGGTGGATGTCACTTTTGGCAAAACATTAAAGTTTTTCCCTTCAATGTTTAAATTCTCAAGTATTTGATAAACCTCTCCTCCTCACATAGAGAAAGAAGTACATCTCTTATGAGGACCTCAAAAATGAGATTAGGGTGAAGAGAGGCTAACAGATTGAATTCATGTTACTTGAATAAAAATCAATTATTTTATATTTTGACACCAATGTTTGGATGTGTCTTCAAAATTTTGACCTCAAAAGGATAATGTAAAATTTTCCTATTTCTAAAACAAACCATCCAAGCAACTAGAATATTTATAAAGTTGAACAATGAGAACACATGGACACAGGAAAAGGAACATCACACACTGGGGCCTGTCAGGGGGTGGGGGGCTAGGGGAGGAATAGCATTAGGAGAAATACCTAATGTAGACGACGGGGGTGATGGATGCAGCAAACCACCATGGCACATGTATCCCTGTGTAACAAACCCGCATGTTCTGTACATGTACCCCAGAACTTAAAGTACAATAAAAAAATGAAAAAAAAAAAAGAAAAATAGGTTAAAATGAGCATCTCATTTAAAAAAAGTAAATGTTTTTAGATAAACAAAACGTATTTGTTGGAATGCAATGGCTGTTGGGAAAACTGGATTTCCATGTGCAAAAGAATGAAAGTGGGCCCTAATCTTACACCATATACAAAAAGAAACAATGAATAAAAGACCTAAATGGAAGACTGAAATCACAAAACTTCTAGAAAAGAATATAGGGGGAAGGATCCTCGACACTAGCCATTGGCTTTGGCAATGACTTTTTAGGTATTACACCCAAAGTTTTTGTAGCTCAGACTACAAAAGCAAAAATAAATAAATGGGAATATATCTAACTAAAAATCTCCACAGAAAAAAATTTAAAAATTAAAAATAATTTTAAATAACAAAATGAACAACTTGTAGATTGAGAAAAATGATTGCAACCACATACCTAACAAAGAGTTACTATCCAAAATTTATAAAGAACTATTACAACTTAAAGCAGAAGGACAACCTGATTAAAACAAAGACCTGAACAAACATTTCTACAAGAAAGACATAAAAATGGCCAAGAGTTACATTAAAAAGTGTTCAACATCACTAATCATATGTAGGGTAAGTCTAGAAATCTAATGTGCAACATGAGAAATAGAGTGAAAAATTAGTATTGTGTTAGGAATTAAAAAAAAAGTAGATTTTAGTTGTCCTTGCACAAAAACTATGTGAGAAAATGGATATGTTAATTTATTTTAGTAACAATTTTACTATCTATATGTATCCCATAACATTGTGTTGTAAACCTCAATTATATACAGTAGGTTTATTTTGTTTTATTATTATTATTTTTTAGGCTGAATCTCCCTCTGTCATCCAGGCTGGAGTGCAGTGGTATGATTTCAGCTCACTGCAACCTCTACTTCCCAGGTTCAAGCAATTCTCCTGCCTCAGGCTCCCAAGAAGCTGGGATTACAGCTGCGCAGCACCACGCCTGGCTAGTTTTTTGTATCTTTTTTTTTTTTTTTTTAGTAGAGATGGGGTTTCTACTAAAGAAATTCAAGACCATGTTGGCCAGGCTGGTCTTGAATTCCTGACCTCAAATGATCTGCCCACCTCGGCCTCCCAAAGTGCTGGGATTATAGGCAGGAGCTCTGCACCCAGCTTCAGTAAATTTATTTTTAAAAAAGAAAGTGGTGTGTAATACAAGGAAGTAAAAAAAAATACCAGTTTAAAGAGAGTGTTGAAAATGGGGAGAAGATTTTAGATTCGATGCCTTGACAAAGCAAAGCTCCTGAAGGTTTGTGGATATATAAGCGACAGAGAGTCTGGTCTCAGAGAAAAGTGCAATAAGTCTATTATAAAGATCCCTGGATATTGCTTAGGTACTGCCTTAAGTTATATTTTGACCTTGGGCAAAAAGTTTAATGTTTTCCATTTCATTTTGTTTTGACAGGCTATGTTATTTGAAAATATAGGTCTTATGAGGTATGAAGAATTATTTGTCATATTAATGAAGCTGGACATTACAAAACCAATTTCAGATGAAAACATTACAGTGACTGACACAGCCTTTAGTGGCATTCCAGTACGTTTGTATTTACCAAAAAGGAAGTCAGAAAGACAGAGACCGGCTGTAATTTTTCTTCATGGTGGTGCCTTTGTCTTGGGAAGTTGCAGTAAGTGCACCTTATGTGTGTATGTTGCAAATTACATGTTTATATTAAAATATATTGCATGTATACATGTAAAATTGGCAGAACATTTGCTGCTTTGATATTAATTTTTGTGAGTATGTGTATGTATTTTAGCAAAGAAATGATAGATTGTATCAATCATGGTTCATATATATTTCTTCATACACCACGTGGCAAATAACATTATAAAAACCCTTGATGAGATTTTTGCTTTAAAGATTTATTATTAAATGAATGATGCCCCCTTTGAAGCATGCAACACAGTGGACCTAGAAGGAGAGTTCTGATGGAAAACTAGTGAGTCAGCAGAGCATGCCAAGTTTCTTCTCCCATTGTCACCAATCAGATGTCCTCTCTTTATTTTTGGTGAGGAATGATTTAGTATGTGGAAGATTAGGAAGATTTTCTTACTCTGACAGGTCTTTCCAAATGGGGACAAAAATGGAGATTATAAGGATTCTACCAATTAAGTACAATCTATACTTCTATCATATTTCATGAGTATCGGTAGTTTTTCATTGCTCTTTTTTTACAGGATACACGTTTATGTTTATTTCTTTCATTTCAGAGAATTCGCCTTATGATTTGCTGAACAGACAGACGGCAAACAAACTTGATGCTGTTGTTTTGGGAGTGGAGTAAGATTTTTAAAAAAATACTATGATCCTTGCACTCACGACATAGGACTGATTGCCAATACCAGTCACCCAAGCCTCAAAAGTGGCTTGAATTGTAGGGAGTTTTTGTTATATGAATAACTTTTGTTCATATTACAATATCCACGCCTACTCAAAAGGACCCAATTTTCCTTTAATCTCCTCCTTTGTAGAGAACACTGAGAGGCATTGCAGGATGAACATCCTGGGCAACACAGCTGTGAGAATCTCTGGGAACATAAAGGTCCTAGAAGGACCTAGCTTAATCCCAATATAATAAACATAGAAAGAGGGCACTACTTACCCCTTACACATTTGGGATGTTGGGTTTTGTTTCAGCTGGTAATAAAATGATGAATTTTAGAGATTATTTTGGGTTGGAAGAACATCAGGTGACAAATGTTGGAACCATATGATAATTTCAAGTCATTCTCAAAATTAGAGATCTTAGTAGTTCACAATTTTTTTCCAATATTTCTAACAACATGTGAGAAAGACTGATTGTCCAAAATGTCCAATACTTTCTGATGTATTCAGGTTTACTCTGTACTTCTAAAACCATCATCCTCAGGATGAAGAATTTTTCCATCTCTCCTGCCAATTTCAGAGGGCAGAAATACACTTAGAGACTTTTAGCCTTCTTTTGAAAAGAGAACATAGTGTAATTTCTTGTGAGAAATTAATAGGATCAAATAGAACATACAAGTTGAATCAATGCCATCCTGTTTATTACTGCTGCTTTAGAGCAACCAGAAAAATCCCTTATGCTTTCAGAGATACTTCTAACTTATACTAATTAGGATATTCTCCCTTTTACTCTATGGGTTTAACCTACTATGTCACTTAATCATTTTAAATATACTTTTAAAATGATGATACATAGAGTATCTGGTTCAATAATTTTATCAATTACTTATGATATTTGTTGTTCTTTTCTCTGAAGCGTGTTTAAAGTAACAATCACATTTTTGATATGTTATCTTGTTTAGATTATACTGTATTTTAGATACTTTAGATACAGATTATGGTATGACAAAACTGCTAGGACCATCTTGGTAACATTTATTGTTTAGTGTTGACATATGCATAATTTACTAATTCTAATTATGGATATTAAGATTACTACTATAGATAGAAATAAAATTGTATCGTTCAATTGTTCCTATATTAGAAGGAGGTATGCTCCTATATTAAAAGGTAAGGTATATAATTTATATATATATGTATATATATATACACACACATATATATCTTGATGAGCCTATATATCTTTAACAAGCCTATATATATGATTATATATATCTTTATATCATATATATATATTTAATGAGCCTATATATAAATATTGAGCCTACATATTATATAAATATATAGGCTCATTAAAAGATGCTGCAACAATTTGTCTTACAAATAAATTACAATGATTAAGGAAGCTTCTTTGCTATACTTAAATATTATTTACATTTAAAAGCTTTTATTTTTAATCAAGTTTTCAGGTAGTGCTCATGATGTGAAATGAGACATGCTACCTTGTAGAATTTTGACCTAAATAAATTTCTAATACAAGATATCTACAAATAATTTACTTTCAGAATTTTCTCCTGTTAAAATTTTTTGTGCCTTCCCAACAATTGTTCTGAAAATTGTTGACCCAGAAAGCATAGGCAACAAAAACAAAAGTAGCCAAATGGAGATTACACCAAACTAAAAGCTTCTGTAAAGCAAAAATAGTTAACACTCCACAGAGACAATCTATAGACTGAGAGAAAACATTTGCAAGCCATACATCTGATTAGGGGCTAACATAAAAAGTATTTATATTTTGAGCTCAAACAACTTAATAGCAAGAAAACAAAAAGCTCAGTTAAAAAATGGGCAAGACATCTGAAGACGTTTTTCAAAAAAAGACATACAAATGGGCAACATATATATGAATAAATACTCAACATTGCTAATCATGAGGGAAGTGCAAATTAAAACCACAGTGAGATATCATCTCACATCTGTCAAAATAAATTGCTAATCATGAGGGAAATGAAAATTAAAACCACAGTGAGATATCATCTCACACCTATTATAAAAAAGATGAAAGGTAGAAAGTGTTGGCACTGATGTTGAGAAAAGGAAACCCTTGTATAGTGTTGGTGGAAATGTAAATTAGTACAGCCATTATGGAAAAGTCTATGGAGTTTCCCCAAAAAACTAAAATTAGAATTGCTATATGATCCAGCAATCCTACTTCTGGGTATTTGCCCAAAAAGTTTGAAATCAGTTTGTCAAAGATATGTCCTCACTCCCATGTTCATTGCAGCACTATTCCCAATAGCCAAGATATGAAATCAATCTAAGTGTCCATCAACAGATGAATGGATAAAGAAAATGTGGTACATATACCCAATGGAATATTATGCAGCCTCAATAAAGAGGAAATTCTGTCATTTGTGACTACACGATGGAGTTGGAGAACATTTTCCTAAATGAGATAAACCAGACACAGAAATACAAATACCACAGATTCTCACCGATATGTGGAAACTAAAATCATTGAATTCACAGAAGCAGAGTGTAGAATGCACCATTCACAGAAGTAGAATGGTGGTTACAGAGGCCAGTGGTTAGGACCAATGAGGAGATGATGGTAAAAGAGTACAAAATATGTTTTAAAAAAAGAGGAATTCTTTTTTAGTTCTATTGCACAATACAGTGAATACATTTAATAATATTGAAAAAAATTGCAAAGAGAATAAATATCAAATGTTCTTACCATAAAACATATTAAGTATTTGAAGTAATGGATATATTACCTAGATCAATTTAATTATTTCATATTATGTTATATTCATAAATCATAACATCACTTTGTAACCCATAAATTTATAAAATGATAATTTATTAAGATTTATGTAATACTTTATAAAAATTTTTACAAATTCTAATTGTCAGTTTAAAGTAAAAGTTTGTTCTTGAATCACCAACTACATTGAGAATCTGATAAATACTACAGAATACCTCCCTCCTGATTGCTCTTCTGTTGAAAATTTTATGAGACTGAAGACACATCCTTCTCCCTCTCATCTACCTATAAAGCCAACATTTTGTAACCTTTATGCCAGCATCTACTTTTTATTTGAAAACAAAAGTTAGTAGTAAGTCAGGTTTAATTGGTGAAATTAAAGTCAAAGTAGGGCCAACTTGTTAAATAGATCTGTTGCTTAAATTGATGGATATTTGGATAATTATAACCTAAGTTTAATTATATATGCTTTGTTGTTGTTGTTGTTTTTCTGAAGCTATAGACTATCTCCTCAATATCATTTCCCCGTTGCCTTTGAAGATACTCTTTCTGTGGTCAAGTTCTTTCTACAGGACAAAATTCTTGAACGATATAGGGTGGATTCCACCCGAATCTGTATCTCAGGTGATAGTTCTGGGGGTACGTTGGTAGCATCAGTGACTCAACAGGTATGTTCTATGTGTTATGTATGTTTACAACATGCATACATACTGTAATTTGAATACAAGAGAATCATCTTATTTCAGTTACAATATATGTATTGATCTTATATTTTCAACTTTGAAATGGCAAAAAGGAACAAACATACAACCTTCTCGTCCCTTTTTGTGTAATTATACCTTAGATATGGCTTTAAAGGCCTTGAGGGGACATTGCATGTAATGTTAAATAAGCTCTTATTTACCCAATTAATTTTAAGAAAACTACAACAATGTCCAGGAACTACCATTTAATATGACAGAGGCTTGTCATTCTCCTTAGGTAAACTGTAAAGTCTACTGAGCATTTGGGGTCATTGTAATCTATGTTTTAAACTCTGTAGAGTGTCATCAGATAATGTATCAGCCCTGTGTTATGCTTGTGTAGAAGAAGCACTACTGTGAAAGAGAAAATTTACCTTATGTTAAAACCCTTGTCATATGCAACTAAATAACTGTCCAAATAAATATTGAAAAATGATTTCAGTCTAATATATAATTCCCACTGCCAAAACATTTATTTAATGGAACAAAATTTACCTAAGCAGAGGAATATCCTTTTCAATCATAGAACAGCCTCTGCTTATAAAATGGATACATTCTCAAAAGTTAGTTTGTAAGTTCTTATTGTGTGTTTAAGTAAAAATATAACAAAACCACCACGAATAAAGGAGACTTCTTGGCACATCCCGTGTAGCATGAAATAGAGGAAATGAACTTAAATCCTGTTCCTCTCTTCATGATCTCAGAGCCCCTCTGGGTCCTTAGCTTTGAGGATCCATGTATCTTCAAGCAGATGAAGCAAGTAGAGTTGTGGTCATGGATTAAAACCTTCCCTATCTGCAGCAGCAAACTGATGAGCAGAGAGAGAGAGAGTCTGGGGCAGCGCTCTCAACACAGGGGAGAGGGCAGATAATGTCTAGGAGAGCTTCGAAACAAGCAGAGCAGTGTGGAGGGTGGAGTAAGGGATTAAATGCTTATGTGCAGTTACTCCTAGGCCACGTGTTTGTATGCAAAGCTTTGAATGTAATAATTTTTAAGTTTTAAAAAAGGTTTTTGAAGATTTTTTCAATAATATCGATAGTGTGTGTTACCTATCTCTAAACTGGTCATTTCACCTTTTAAGGTAACATTCCCTCACTTTATCAAATTATAAAATTCTGATTAAACTAATAACTTAAATTCTTAATACATTAATTCATACAAAGCTCATAAAGTTCTAAAAATCTTTTTAGAAATTACTCTCTGAATATGCTTTTTTATGTGGAATGATGATCATCACACAAATAGTGGATATGAGAAGAATAAAATAAAAGATTTTATTAACAAACCTCCAAAGTAGGAAGTGATTTTTCTAAAAGAAAAACAAGAGATATAGACAGCAGCTCAAAAGATGTGTACGCTCTCGTTTTAGATAACCTCAAAACTTTTTACTGCCAATATCTGTTCTGAACTGCAGTGCAGAGAAATTCTTGGGGCACACCATTCTTCCATAGTTAGTCTTACTGCCTAAGGTAGATTTTCAGAAGTAGAAAAACTTGGTGTTTAAGATTTGAGAGACATATTGTTTGTTAAATAAGTTTTGCCAGTTTGCTTAGACAGTAAAAATGTAGATAGATGTTGTATTCATTCCATTCCCACATGCAACACATAATCATATTTACAATGATCTTTTTATTTTACAGTGATAAAGGGATATTATTTCTACTATAGTTTTGATGTACATTTCTTTCACTACTAGTAAAATAGAATGCTTTTCACTGGTAAAATTAAAAATGTGAATAATTTTATTTCCTCCTCAATAATCTCTCTATTCATAGTCTTTGATAATTTGTTTCATGATATTTTTCTTTGAAGAGTAGAATTATTTGTTAACTAAAGATGACCTTTGTATTTTATTTTTGTGAGTCTGTTTGTATTCTTTGCATGGAAAATAGGCTTGTTCATCTTTTTAAAATTTTTTCTTTTTTTTACACTTAGAAAACTTCTAAACTTGTATAATATTGGAAAAACCTGGTTCTCATTATTTTTCTTTATTATTTTCCTATTGCCTTTAAGCTTAGAAAAACTTTCTGTTTTAGAAACTTGATAAAATTATTTCATATAAAGTATATATTTCTTATCTATACATCTACATATAATCTATTCTATTTCTAAAATAATTAACATACTAAAATAAATAATATATAATGCCTCTGTGTTACCAACATTGAGGCCTTTGATGGGCTTTCATATCCTATGGAGCTAATGTTTTCAATTATTATTCCTATTTTAATTTAACATTTATTATTTATTATTATTTCTTATTTATTATTGCCATACAACATCAGACTTTACTTGTGTTTCTTCAAACAAAAATGGAGCGAAGCTAATAGTTTGCCTGCTAGGACAGGAATATTTTCAGAAAAGATAATTCTTTTCCATTGCCTATAGTGATAATACTAAATATAGTTAATGTTTATTGAACACTTACTGCATTTCTGGAACTCTTCCTCACTAGTTTCATCTCATTTTCATCATATAAAAACCATATACAGTAATGACTAATAAAATCATTAATTTTGAGATCAGAAAAATGAAGCTTTGCTGTTGATAAAGACATACTTGAAACTGGGAAGAAAAAGAGGTTTAATTGGACTTACAGTTCCACTTGGCTGGGGAGAACTCAGAATCACATCAGGAGGTTAAGGGCACTTCTTACATGGCAGTGGCAAGAGAAAATGAGGAAGAAGCAAGACAGGAAACCCTTGATAAACTTATCAGATCTTGTGAGATTTATTCATTATCACAAGAATACAATGGAAAACACCAGCCCCCATTATTTTAATTACCTCTTTCTGGGCTCCTCCCACAACACAGTGGGAATTCTGGGAGATACAATTCAAGTTGAGATTTGGGTAGGGACAAAACCAAACCATATCAGTGGACATTCTTGTCATGTTCCAGATCTTACAGAAAAGCTTTCTTTCAGTTTTTCCCCATTCAACATGATACTACCTGTGGGTCTGTCATATATGGCTTTTATTATGTTGAGGTATGTTCCTTCTGTCCCCAGTTTTTGGAGAGTTTTTATCATGAAGAGATGTTGAATTTTATCAAATGCTTTTTCAGCATCGATTGAAATGATCATATGGTCTTCATCCTTCATTCTGTTGTTATTACGTGTCACATTGATTATGTATGTCAACCTGTCCTTACATTCCTGGAATAAATCCCACTTGGACATAATGAAGGATCTTTCTAATGGATTGTTGAATTTGGTTTGCTAGTATTTTGTTGAGGATTTTTGCACCAATATTTATCAGAGATATTTCCTGTAGTTAAAAAAAATTTTTTTTTCTCTGGTTTTGGTATCAGGGTAATACCAACCTCATAGGATGAGTATGGAAGTATTCCATCCTTCTTTAATTTTTGGAATAGTTTGAGTGTTTGATGTTAGTCTTTCTTTGAATTTATGGTAGAATTCAACATGAAGCCATCAGGTCCTGGGCTTTTCTTTGCTTGGAGAATTTTTATTATGGCTTCAATCCCATTACTTGTTTTTGGTCTGTTGAAGTTTTGGACTTCTTCTTGGTTCAGTCTTAGTGGGTTGTATGTATCTAGGAATTTTTCCATTTTTTTTTCTAGATTTTTCAATTTATTGGCATATAATTGCTCATAGTAGCCACAAATGATCTTTGAGTTTCTGCAGTATCTGTTGTATTGCCTCCTTTTCATTTTTAAAAAATTTATTTGGGTGTTCTCTTTTTCTTAGTTAGGCTAAAGGTTTGTTAATTTTAACTTTTTTTTTTTAAAGAACAGCTTTTTGTTTCAATGATCTTTTGTATCATGTCCTTCATTTCAATTTCATTTATTTCTGCTCTAATCTTCTTCTTCCTCCTCCTCTTCTTCCTTCTTCCTCTTCCTCCTCCTCCACTTCTTCTTCTGCTTCTCTTTCTGCTTCTGCTTCTTCAACATATTTTCACTCTGTCACCCAGGCTGGAGTCCAATAGTGAGATCTTGGCTCACTGCAACCTCTGGCTCCTGGGTTCAAGTAATCCTCCTGCCTCAGCTTGCCTCATAGCTAGGACTACAGGCATGTGCCACCATGCCTGTCTAATTCTTGAATTTTTGGTAGAGACAGGGTTTCACTATATTGGCCAGGCTGATTTCAAACTCCTGTCCTCAAGTTATCTGCCTGCCTCAGCCTCCCAAAGTGCTGAGATTATAGGCATGAACCATCACACCCAGCTCTTATTTTTCTTCTACTAATTTTGAGTTTGACTTTTTCTTGCTTTTTTACATCTTCAAGAAGCATCATTAGATTGTTTATTTTAAAATTTTTCTCTTTTTTGATGTGGCACTTATAACTCTAAAATTCCCTGTTAGTACTGCTTTTGCTGTATCCTATAGGTTATGTTGTGTTTCCATTGTCATTTGCTTCAAGAAAATTTTCTATTTTCTTCTTAATTTCTTCATTGATCCACTGGTAATTCAGGAGCATATTGTTTAATTTTCACTTATCTGTAAGTTTTCAAAATTCCTCTTGTCATTAATTTCTAGTTTCCATTGTGGTCAGAGAAAATGCTTGATATTATTTCAATTTATTTGAATATTTTAAGACTAGTTTTTATGACTTAACATATAGTCTACTCTTGAGAATGATCCATGTGCTGAGGAAAAAAAAATATGTATTCTGTAGCTCTTGGATAACATGTTCTGTAAATATCTGTTACATCCATTTGTCTATAGTGCAGATTAAGTCTGATGTTTCTTTGTTGATTTTCTGTCTGAAAGATCTGTCCAGTGCTGAAAGTGGAGGTGTTGAATTCTCCAGATATTATTGTGTTAAGGCCTATCTTTCTCTTTAGCTCTAATAATATTTTCTTTGTATATCTGTGTGCTCCAGTTTTGGGTGCATATATATTTAAAATTGTTATATCCTCTTGCTGAATTGACTCTTTTATCATTATTTTGTGACCTTCTTTATCTCTTTCTATAATTTTTGTCTTGAAATCTATTTTGTCTGATGTAAGTATAGTGTATCCTGCTGATTTTTGTTTCCATTGGAATGGAATACCTTTTGCCATCCCTTTATTTTCAGTGTATGTGAGTCTTTATAAAGTGTGTTTCTTATAAGTAACAGATTGATAGGTCTTGGTTTTTTATTCATTCAACCAATCTATGTCTTTTGATTGGAGAGTTTAGTCCATTTACATTCAATACTATTATTGACAAACAAAGACTTACTCCTACATTTTGTTATTTGTCTTTCTGGATGTTTTGTGGTCTTCTCTTTCTTCTTTCTTTGCTTCTTGTCTTCCCCTAGTGAAGATGATTTTGTCTGGTGATATGATTTAGCATCTTACTTTTTACTTTTTGTGTATCTGTTGTATGTTTTTTGCTTTGAAGTTACTATGAGGCTTGCAAATACTATCTCTAATGCATTATTTTAACCTGATAACAACTTAACACTATTTGTATAAACAAATAAGCAAGCAAAAAGAAAACTTTACCCCCTAACTTCAATCCCTGGCATTTTAACTTTTCGTTCTTTCTAATTATATCTTATTGTAATGACTATGTCTTGAAAAGTTGTTGTAGTTATTATTTTTGATTGGTTCATCATTTAGTCTTTCTGCTTAGTATAAGAGTAGTTTATACCCCACAGTTACAGTGTTATAACATTCTGTGTTTTTCCATGTACTTAGTATTACCAGGGAGTTTTGTACCTGCAGGTGATTACTTATTGCTCATTAACATCCTTTCTTTTTGACTGAATTATTCCCTTTAGCTTTACTTGTGGTACTTGTCTGGCATTGATGAAATCCCTTAGCTTCTTCTGGGAAAGTCTTTATTTCTTCTTCACGTTTGAAGGCTATTTTCCCTGGATATACTATACTATGGTAGAAGTTATTTTCCTTCAGCATTTTAAATACGTCATGCCATCTCTCCTAGACTGTAAGGTTTCCACTGAAAAGTCTGCTGCCAGATGTATTGGAGCTCCACTCTATATTATTATTATTATTTTTTCTCTTGCTGCTTTTAGGACTCTTGCTTACCCTTGATCTTTGGGAGTTTGATTATTAAATTCCTTGAGGTAGTTTTTGGGTTAAATCTGCTTGGTGTTCTATAACTTTCTTATAGTTGGATATAGATATCTTTTTGTTGGTTTGGTAAGTTCTCTTTTATTATCCTTTTAACAAACTTTCTACCTCTATCTTTTTCTCTACCTCCTTTTTAAGGCCAATAACTCTTACATTTGTTCTTTTGAGACAATTTTATGGATCCTGTAGTCATTCTTTATTGTTTTTTATTCTTTTTTCTTTTGTTTTCTCTGACTGTGTATTTTTAAATAGCGTTTTTTTTATCCTCACTAATTCTTTCTCCTCCTTAATTAATTCTGCTATTAAAGGACTCTGATGCATTCTTTGGTTTGCCAGTTGCATTTTTCAGCTCCAGAATTTCTGCTCGATTCTTTTAAATCATTTCAATCTCTTTGTTACATTTATCTGATAGAATTCTGAAATCATTCTCTGTGTTATGTTGAATTTCCTTGAGTTTCTTCAACACAGGTATTTTGAATTCTCTGTCTGAAAGGTCACATATCTCTGCTTCTCCAGGATTGGTGTGTGGTGCCTTAATTGGTTCATTTAGTGAGGTTCATTTAGTGAGGTTATGTTTTCCTAAATGGTGTTGGTGCTAGATGTTCTTCAGTATCGAGGCATTGAAGAGTTAGGTATTTATTGTAGTCTTCAATGTCTGGGATTATTTGTAGCCATCTTTCTTGGAAAGCTTTCCAGATATTTGAAAGGACTTGGGTGTTGTGATCTAAGCTGTATCTATTTTAGGGGGCATCCTAAGTCCAGTAATGCTGTTGTTCTTGCAGACTAATAGAAGTACTGCCTTGATGGTCTCGGACAAGATCTGGTAAAATTCTCTGGATTACCAGGCAGTGACTCGTCTTCCCTTTCCTTCCCTTACTTTCTCCCAAACAAATAGAGTCTCTCTGTCTGTTCTGAATCACCTAAAGCTGGGGCTGGAGTGACACAAGCATCCAGGTGGCCACCACTACTGGAACTGCTCTTGGTTAGACCTGAAGCTAAAACAGTGCTGGGTCTCACTCACCTTCAGGGCAGCAAGGTCCTCCAGCCCCAGTAGGTCCAGAGGTGCTATCTGGGTGTTAGAGACAAGAGCCAAAAACCTTAGAAGTCTAACTGATGTTCTATTGTATTGCAGCTGAGCTGGCACTTAAACTATAAGACACAGTTCTTCCCACTCTTCCCTCTCATTCCAAGGGCAGAGGAGCCTCACTCTGCAGCCACTGCTTCCAGATCACAAGGAGTAATGCCAGTCTACCAACCAATGTTTTCTTAAGGCACAAGGGCCCTTAAGTCAGCTTGTGGTGAATGCCGCCTGGCCTGAGAGTCACCCTCTAGGACAGCAGGATTCCCAAAAGCCCACTTGGCGTTCTGCTTCCCTGTGGCCATGCTGGCACCTACAGTGCAAGACCAAGTCCCCTTTACTTTTCTCTTTGCTTTTCTCAAGCAGAAGGGTTTTTGCCCCATAGCCACCACAGTTGGAAATGTGCTGAGGGTCACCTGAAGCCAGGAAGTCTCGAAGGCTTACTCAAGGTCCTTGGTGTAGTACCTGGGTATCCATGCTGGTTATTCAGGGCCCAAGAGCTCTTCAGTTAACAGGTGATGAATACTACCAGGAGTGGGTCCTTCTCTTCAAGGCAGCATGTTCCCTTTGGCCTGGGGTGTAATTAGACATGTCATCTGGGAACTAGGGACTGGATTAGGGCCCTCACGACTCTGTCCAGTGCTCTGTCCTGCTGTGGCTGAGCTGGTATCCAAGATGCAAACAGAGTTCTCCCTACTCTTCTCTCTCCTCTCCTCTCCTCAAGCAGAAGGAAGGGGTCTCTTTTGGAGCCGCAGCTGTGCAGCCTGGGGTTAGGGGAGGGGTGGTGCCAACATTTCCTTGACTGCCCCATCTTTTGTCTCAGTATGTCATGTGCAACCCTAGTCCATTGCCTCTGGGCCTATTTCAGTAGTAGGCCTTGCCTAAGTGTTACTGTCCTTATGACCTAGACTGTGTTTCAAATTTACTTGGACACATAGAGCACCGTAGCCCTTGGTGCAAACACTCAGGTTCTGACTGTTGAAATCCAAGATTTGATACGAAGTTAAAACAAGGTACTGTGATTTTACACCTGATTTTTTATTCTTAGGGAGGTGTTTTTGGCATGGATAGTGGTTCAATTTGGTGTTTCTATGGAGAGGATGGTTGGTGGAGGCTTCTATTTGGCCATCTCACTTGGCCTCCTTGAATAAAACAGTTTAATGTTCCTGAGATGAAGTATAAATATTTTGAAAATAGTCATTGAGTCTGGTGTTGGTTTTATAACTTTATCTTATAATTACTCATGTTATTGAAGTGAAGACTTGAACTTCTATAGTTTAAAAACCTTTGACTAATTCAAATTCTATTATATATTTTCAGCTAAAGAATGACCCAGTATTCAAAAATAAAATTAAGGCACAAGCTTTAATTTACCCTTTTTTACAAGTAATTGATTCCTTCATGCCATCTCACCTAGAAAATGAACATGGCCCGCTTCTAACAAGGGATATTGCAACTAAAATGGGAGCCTTGTATGTGACCAAAGATGAAGCACTTCCTCAGGCAATAAGAGAAAACAAACATATGCCTCAAGAATCAAGACATCTGTTCAAATTTGTCAACTGGAGTATCTTTCTTCCTGATAAGTATAAAAAGAACCATATTTATAGGGAACCAATTCTGGGAAGATTTAACTTATCATATCCAGCACTTTTGGATAGTAGGTTATCACCCTTGTTAGTCAATGATTCCCAGTTACAAAAGTTGCCATTAACTTATATCCTCACCTGTCAACATGATATTCTAAGAGATGATGGACTTATATATGTCACACGACTTCAAAATGTTGGAGTTAACGTTGTTCATGATCACATGGAGAATGGATTCCATGGAGCTCTATCATTCATAACATCACCACTTTATTTACTCATAGGCATTAGAATAAAAGATAAGTATATTACTTGGCTAGAAGAAAATCTATGAATTCATAAATCATACATGTCAGAAGATAATCATTTAGTTAGTATTATAATCCAAAGATTATGTTTTAAAGTCTTGTGAGTTTTATGGACAGAACAATGGCATGAGTTTGGGATAAATCAAAGTTTAAATCAGAGTAACTTCAAATCTAAGTTTAAATTGTGTACCTCTGAACAAATTATTTAGTTTTTCTACTCTTTAACTTTGCTAAAGTGAAGACATTATTGTATTATTCCCATTTTATATAATTTGCATGTTAAACACTAAGTATCCACTAATATCAGTAAAGCATAGAAGTGAGTATGGTTATAGGCAAAGTAGGCATAACAGTTTCTGGGCAGTAATAGGAATTGTTATGGTGAGTGAGGAGAAAATTTAAGGAAGGAAAATTGCAATGACCTTTGTATGAGGGTATCACTACATTATATTGCAGCCATTTTTTCTATTAAGTATGGCCCATACATTACTTACATCTGCCCAGTGTAAATTCTGTTAGGTTTTCCCCATTCACTTAATAAAAACAAAGTCTGATTTCAAATGTATTGCTAGGATTCTTTGCCTATAGAAGAAGAAAAAAAATTAACTTCTAGACTCTAAATTATTTCTATAGCCTGAAATGTTCACCCTTACTCAGACTTTTAGCAAAATCACTACAGACTTTCAGCAAATTTTACTACATTGATTGCTATGTGCTGATTATTAATCCAAGGAGCTTCCTAACAAACTATACATGTCAGCCAAAATTATTTATTCTATTATTATGAATTCTAGGTTGAATCATATATCCTCATGCAGGATATGGAAGTAGCAAGATAATCTCTGGAGCTCTTGACTTTCTTGTGATGATAAGTTCAATGCTCATGTCAGCCTATTCCAACCTCCTAACTAAAATGCATTCCCATTATGAGACATTAGAAGTAATGTCTAATTTTTGAGGTCCTTGTGATGCTGCTCTTTGCCTGATGTTGTTTTCTCTGTTCTGGGTCTTTTATAAATGCTCAGTAGATATGGTAATGTGTAAATTTACTTGTTTCTGTGGATTTGATTGATAACTAAATACCAATTTTTTTCTTTTGGTCTGCAGCTTATTCACTTGCTGTTTGATCATCTCAACAATAATCTGTTCACTACTTTTTAGCAAATTTTACCATATACATCTCTTCACTAAAATTGAAATAACTGAGTTCTATGTCACAAGCTTGAGAATGTGTTGATGCATATGTTTTCTTTGCTGTTAGTTGTTCCATGACATGTAAAGCTATGACCTCCTGTGCGATGACTGTCTGGTTGTTCCACTGATAAATCACAAAGGATATTGATAAACTCATTTTAAACCAGAATTGGCAAAATTTTGTCTAACTTTGCTATTAATCATTTTAAGTCATGTGAATAGGTATTATATGTTCAAGGTTTGTTTTGCAAACATTGTACACCAGGAAAAGTCTGTAGACTAATTGCAGCATTCATGCATGTATTTGTTCATTTATCCATTCACAAACTTCATTGAGTATTTTCTATAATGGTTAAATTTCAAATAAGTCATGAGCATGGAGAAAAGATTAGAAAACTGTCATTTTTTGGTTCACAAGGTAAATATTTTGAAGTTATTCAAACATTAAACATACTTATAGAGCACTGAACATATAGAAGCAAAGAAAGATTAAATATGAATTATATAAATTCAGTCACCATCCAGATTATCAGTCTTTCAGTTAATATACATGATTGAACATCAATTTTAGGATAATATGTAATATGTTTCTCTAAGGACTTGTATAGTATTTAAGCAAATTGCTAGTGACAGAGTAATGTTGTATCTGATATGTTTTGGATGTAGGTACAGAATTACCAGTTCATTTAAAACATAAAGGAAATAATTATTTCCTGAGATATAGAGGGGTCAAAAAATCCCTCTTACTTGAAAAAATAAAATTAATAGAACACTTAGCATTAAAGTAACTGGAAGTTGATTGATGGTCTATTACAAAGGTATCAGAAGCAGATGAGTCTGTAGCTCATTTTATCTCATATTTCAAATCAATTTATGCAAATGCTCATGAAAATATTTTGCATACAGTAAAAAGTTAAAAGGCTGTACAACTTATTTCATTAATTCAGCATAATTTCTGTACTAAATTATAAGAAAAATAAAGAAACTTTATTATATAAAGAAAATATGGTGTATATACACAACAGAATAAAAGAGAATGAAAAATTTTAAAAGTATGAAATTCTGCCATTTGCTTGCAATGTGGATGATCCTAGAGGCCACTATGAAATAAATCAGACACAAAAAGGTAAAGATTACCTTCCTGTTGTTACTCATATATAGGTGCTAAAAATTTTTGAGCTCATAGAAGAGACAACTAGACCTGTGGTTATTAAAAGATGGGAAGGTAAGGGAAAGAGGAGGATAGAGAGAGGTTGGTTAATGGATACAAAGTAAGGGAAAGAGGAGGATAGAGAGAGGTTGGTTAATGGATACAAAGCAACAAGTAGATGAGAAGAATACTGTTCTAGTTTTCTGCAGTGCAGTAGGGTAAACATTGTTAATGATAATTTAGTGTTTTCAAAAAGCTAGAAGACAGGATTTTGAATGTTCACAACATAAAGAAATGATAAATGTCTGAAATGATGATATGCTAAATACCTTGATTTGATCATCACACACCATATACATGTATATAAATATCATTCTCTATCCCATAAATATGAGCCATTTTATGTGTCAACTAAAAACAAAATGGAAAAGGGAAAACAAAGCAGAAGATTAAAAGAAACTCCATCATAAATATAGATTAAAAATTCTGTATGAAGTTCTATCAAAGAGAAACCAAAAGATGGGTATACTGTGACCAAATAGGGCTTATTCCAGTAATGCTAAGGTTTATCAATCAGGAAATATATCCAACAATTAAAAAATTAACAGTGGAAAACAATATAATAAAATCAATACATAATGAATAGATAATTTGATAAAATTCACATTATTTTATTTTAAATAAAATTCAAAGTAAAACATAAATAACTTTAAAATAAAAAGTTTAATTGCAAATATCCAACAGTAAGTTTATAAAAAATAATGAAACAGATAAAGGCAGAGCAAGATGGTGGAACTGAAGCCTCTCTCTGGAAGAACACAAATTGAACAACTATTCACATTTAAAAAAGCACGTTTTTAAAAATCAAAAAATCAAGCAAGCAGTCGCAGTACCTGGTTTCAACTTCATATCACTGAAAGAGTTACCAAAGTGGGGAGCAAAAAGATTCTTGAATCACCTACAATACTCTTCCCCCGGAGACAGAATCTGGGTTCTTGGGAAATGCGGGGTGCAGTAATTGTTGGGTTTTTGCGTTGAAACTTAGCTGCCCTGTAATGGCAAAAAGCAACACAGGGCAGAATTCAGCTGGCACCCATGGAGGAAATATTTAGATGAGGCCTAGACAGAGAGAAATTGCCAATCTCAGTGGTCAGAATTTGAATTTGGGCAGGCCTTGCTGATACAGAGCAAGGAGGCCTTGCTGATGTGGAGGCCTCTGATGAATGGAGGAACACCGGGGTCCTTGGTCTAGTGCTGATAGGGTTAATGACACAGACACACATGGAGTAGTTTTAAGGAGTGAAAAGTTTAATAGGAAAGAAAGAAGAAAGAAAGAAAACAACTCCCCGATACAGAGACAGAGGTAGGGGGGCTTGGAACAAAGTGACACCCCAAAAGTGGTTGGTTATATTGGGAGGCTGGAGGAAGTGGTGTTTGGTTTGCATAGGGCCCAGGAGATTGATTTGACTAGGTAGCCATTTACGTAGCCAGCGAGAAACCTAGTCCTTTCACCTTAGATTTTAATATGCAAATGTAGGTCGCCATGATGTTCTGAGCACGTGATATTATCTGAAGGTGATTATGACATTTGGCACACATGGTGATAAGGAGACGAGGTGGGAATAGCCATACTGGCCATGTTGGATGGACCTAGTTTTTAATTGTCTGCATTTGCATATCAAAGCTTGCCAACCTGGCTCTTTAAGCTGCCTTTCTGATAGAAAAGAAATGGTTCAGAAGTTGTTTCTGTTAAAAGAAAAATTTCCGCTGGGAATCTTTACCCTATCTGGCTGCCTAAATTATTTCTTAATAACTCCTGTATTATTGTCACCATGTGCCGTACTGTTCTGGGATCCTAAATAAACTTGAAAGGCAGTCTCGGTAACAAGGACTGCAATTCCTGGGCAAGTCCTGGTGCTATGCTGGACTTGCAGCCAGTGGACTTGGGGTGCAAATGACCCAGAGAGACACCAGCTGGGGTGGCCAAAGGAGTGCTGGAAACACTCCTGTCTCAACCCTAGGCAGTGCAGCTTGCAGCTCCAGGAGAGACTACTTCCTGGTACTTGAGAGGAGAAGGGAGAGGAAAGAGAACATTGTCTTGCAACTTGAATACCAATTCAGCCACAGTAGAATAAAGCACTAGGCAGAGTACCGAGGCATCCATCCCAGGCCCTAGCTCCACTCTGGGCCAGAAGGAAACCCACTGCCTTGAAGGGAAGGACCAGTCCTGACAGAATTCATCACCCTCTGATTAAAAAGTTCTTAGGTCCTGAATAATCAGCAGTGGTAGTCAGGCAGTACTTGCAGTGGACCTTAGGTGAGACTCAGAGACGTTTTCTGGCTTCAAGTGTGACCCAGCACATTCCCAGCTGTGGTGGCGGCAGAGAGAGGTCCTTTCTTTTGGAGAAAGAATGAAGGAAGAATTTCAGCCCATTACATTAGTTAATTCCTTATTAAGGTAGTCCAGATTTTCCCATTTAGGGCCAGTGGACCTCTTTTCAGTCCTCTTGATATGAGTCTGGAAATCTTTGAGCACTTCCTTGCTGTCTGGTATGTTGGTATTTTCCAGGCTCACATTATTTATTCCCTGCACAGGCCTGGGATTAGCTATTTATTCCCAAATACCAAGTTTCCATTTACTATCTAGCTTAATTTGATGAAAATGATATTTCAGTGCTATTATCTGAGCACAAGGTCTTTAAAGTGAACACAAATAGGAATTTTATAAAAATATTTAAAGCAATTCTTGACTTTTCTTTGATACATTTTTAGCTGAAATTCAGGAACAGGGTTTTTACCCGATCTCTTTTATATCACATCTCTTTTTTTTCACACTAAGAATTCAAGAATGTAGGCTATTAACAGACGTATAATGAGAAAATTAAAAGAGCTACAATTTTAAATACTTTCAAATTTGCTTTTTCTCACCTTAAAAATTAAGCAGTCTCAGAACAGTATTATGAATGCTATCACCACTAATTTTGATTACTGAAAATAGTTAATTTTGTCTTTTTACTCTTTTCTTTTTCCCCCACTTAATCTAGTTGCAATTTGTCTACACTGCCAGATCAAAATGCCCAAACATGCTATTCTCTCTCCTTTAGCAATGACTCTCTTCATAAATGTATTAAATAACAATACATTTAATGATGCCAATCAATACCTATGTTGCGATATCTCTATCAATTTTGATCGTATGACGGTCATTCTCTACTAGGTTCCTTCTGAAATGGGAAAGTTTCCCTTGCCCCCCTCACAGGGTGTGCAATGTGGGTATGGCTTGCTTCTTCGGTGCCCCACTGCTTAATTCTGTAGGGGAGCATACAGACTGGCAGGCTGTAGGGCTCTAACTCCATGGCAGTGTCTAGGGTTTAGGGGGTGAATGTCTGCAGCTGAAACCCCAGTGGATGTGTGTTACAGGGGCTCTTTTAGTTTGCCGTCTATAGGCAGCTTGTGTTAACTAGCTCAGTTAGACTCTCTGCCTGTTGCAAAGACAGAGGGCTTTCTGTATCCTGGGTTCTTGCTTTGGTGTACCAGAAGAATCGGATCACACATGGACTTGGAGAATGAGTGCAGAGTTTTATTGTGTGGAAGTAGCTCTCAGCCAATGGGGAGCCAGAAGGGAAATGGTTTCCCCTCTGGCGTTGGGCCACTTGGCAGCCCTGGCTCTCCTCTAACTGCCCCAGCCAAACTCTGCCTTGTTCCACTGGTCAATGACCTGCCAGCCTGCCAGTGCCTGTCAGCATGCTTTTCCACCAGCATGCTCTCAATGACCAGCCACTTGTGTTTTCTTCTGCCAATCTGTTCCTCTCAACCTCCAGCCACTTCTGTTTGCCCCCTAGGGTCTTGAGGATTTTTATAGGCACAGGATGGGGGCATGGTGGGACAGGGTGGTCTTGGGAAATGCAACATTTGGGTGCAATGACAGAAGTGCCAGTCCTCATTTAGGTTCGTGGGGGTGGAGCCCTAGCCAGAGACTATGCCCTGTTTTACCCAGCACTTCTCTCCCCCGCTTCTGTGTCATTTAAAGGGACCATACTCTTCCCTTCCCAGCACTTCCATATCACATTGGAAATGCTCCTGAGTACAATACTTACTGAGTTCTTATATGTTGAAAAATTATGAATATTAAATTCTTAACTCACATTTACCTTTATTACATATATAGATATACTGTGTTTTCTTCTGGCATAAAGAATGTCTATTAAATTACAATGATAACCTAATTATTTACCTTATAAGCCAAATGATCTTTGTGTCTGGATACATAAAATATTTATTTTTTTCTTTAGAGTACAGTAATTTTATAAGAATATGTCTTTATGTTGACCATTCTGATTCATATTCCCAGGTACATGGTGTGATCTTTCATTAGGTATTTCCAAGTCTTTTTTATTTCAGCAAAGTTTCTTGAATTGCAGTTGTTAATATTTTTTTCTGTTGCCTTCTGTTTTTGTTAGTTTATTTTGCTTTTCTTGAGGCAAGGTTTTGTTGTCACCCAGGCTGGAGTGTAGTGGCATGATCATGGCTCACTGCAGTCTTAACCTCCCAGGCTCAATCAGTCCTCCCTCCTCAGCCTCCTGAGTTACTGGGACTACAGGCATGTGGCACCATGCCGGGCTAATTTTTCTATTTTTTTAATGGAAATGGGGGGTCTCAGTATGTTGCCTAAGCTGTTGAACTAGTGGACTCGAGTGATCCTCCAACCTTAGCTTCTCAAAGTGGCCATTTTTTTTTAATGACTGCTTTGTCCATGAGATGGCTCTTCTTTGCTTATCTTTAAAATTTATCACTTTCTCTTGAATATCATTTATCTCTTCTTTTTTGATATTTAAAATTTTATTCCTTTTCATTTTGCATTTCTTTTGTTGTATTTTTCCCCATTTGTTCTATTTTAGTTTTTATGTCTATATTTTATTCTACAGTTACTTTGTATGAGATTTGACTTTGATACTATGCAATTTGGATTTCATTTGGTTCTGAACTTGTAGAAGGAAACAGCTGAGATATCTTCTCTGATATCACAGAGTTTCCTCTTCAGGTTTTGGAAAGTGTTAAAATAAAAAAGTAGAGTGGCTTGCTTTCAGGTGTGTTTCAGTTCAGTAGCCTTTCCCCACTTTTATCTGGACCTCTGCTCATGGCCCCTTTGTTGTTCACATCCTCTTCAGCTTGTATATCACTCCCATCAATTTCTGCTCTGCTCAGTTCTATCCTTCATGGAAGACAGAGCTGGGCAGATCCAGGCTTTACTGGAGCTAGATTGTTCCGTTGTTTCAGACTGGGCCTCTTGAACTCAGCTGCTGTTTGAATGGACAAAATCCTTCCCAATTTACCTACTGTTCTCAACTTGGCCTCCTGTGTTTTTCAGTGACTACCTGTTAACTAATTTTTGATACCCTTGTTATTTGATCTGTCAGGTGGCCTCTGCTTTCCTCTGTATTCTCCTGCCTAGATGCTGATAACATGCCAGTTTTGTGCCTATTAATATTCTTTGTTTCCATTCTTGTATTTTGAGATTTGTGGGGATATTTTGACAACCAGTTTTGTTGTACACATCATCAATTTCATTTTAGTTTCGATATGTAGTTGCTCCATTTGTTTCTATATAGATACCAGTAAGTCCTAAAAACTGCCTGCTGCTTGTTACCTCCAGTTTTCCAAAATTTCTAATCTTTATCTTTTAACTGAAAACTATGGTTCATCTCTATTTCACAAAAATTCTAGTATAACAGTATTGGTGTAGATGATTTTATTGTTTTCTTTTATATCTGTATCAATGTTCTGTTTTCTAATTTTAAATTTATTTTCAATACTTAGCTGATTTATACCATTAAAGAATCAAATTTATATCAAAAAGAAAACATGGAAAAGGGATGGTCACATTCTTGTTACTTTTCACACTTTTTCGTGCACCCCCACAACTATATGTAACTTTTATTAATTATATGAGATTTGACCTTGCTATTTTTCTGTTGCTCATTTTCCCATTTTTTCTTATAAGTAAGCTATTACATGCATGATTCTCCACACTTTTTTTTACCTAATTATATACGCTGAAGAAATTTTTAAATAACTACCTAGCTTCCACTTTGTTTGAATATCTGCATAATATCCTATTGTGTGGAGGTGCTGTGGTTCTTTAACGAGTCACCCATAGGTGGGCACTTGGGAGTGTTACTACATATTTCTATTAAAAAGAACATCACAAAGTAAATTTAGTTATATGTACATAATTTCATACATGTTGATTTGTATAACGAATTCTCAGAAATGTGATGTTTGGATCAAGGTGGAATATATAGTTATATTATTAGGTGCTACAATTGTCTTTCCTATGGTTTCACCATTTTGTGCTAGCGTATTAGTGCATGAAAGTAGTTTTTTCCACTATGCTGTCTTTAGAATGAATTGTCAGTCTTTTGATTTTTCACAATTAATTTGGAAAAAATTATATTTCACTGGAATATTATGAGGTTTTTATACACGATACTAAACTTCTTTTAACATGTTTAAAGACCATTTGTATTTCCCTTGGCTTTGAATGTGCATTCATAAACTTCATTGATTTCCTATTGCATTGTTGGTAGTAGTATTCTCAATATACAGAGCATTTATATATTGTGGAACTATCTGTTCTTCTGTATTACATGTTTCACAGGTTTTAAATGTTTTTACATTTATCTTTTTCTTACTGGGAATTTTGCATTTGGATGAACTCTTTAACTGAGGAAGTCAACAGACCTGAAGTTCTGGACCAGCAATCTCAGGTCATGTGGTAGTGACCAAAGAACTGCAAATTAACACCAAAATGCAAGCTTAAAGCAAAATTTATTGAAGCACAGTAATACATTCTCAGAGCAAGAGCAGACCAATTTCTACAAAGTGAAACTTGCAGTTTTTCCTTACAAAACTCAAGGGACTTTTATGAGAGTTTTGTGGGGAGGAGTTTAGGTTTGGGCTATGCCAGAGTGACAAGATGATGTCATTTGATTGACAGTCTATAGTTACATAGTTAAAATTAAACTGCACATGTTCTTACCCATAGTTTGTCAAGAAAAACCCACTGGATGGATAAAACCACATGTCAATGTTATTATAATGATGGTCTAATGGGCCTGGGGTGAACTTCAGGGCACAGTTCCATGCTACTGGGCATGCACCACTTGTTCCCTGTTTATCTTTCTCCAATATGGGCTGGCCACAAACTTTACCACAAACTCGATTTCTTACGATGGAGTTAATGCAGTTCTGAGGCTGAACTTAGGTAGATCATAGGCTGCTGTCTTAGTGATGGCCTTTTGTTCTCTTCCTTTACCCCCTCCTAGCTGCTAATGTCTATCTAACTACCTAAAATTTTTATTATATGTTGTATTAGTCCATTTTTTCCCACTGCTGTAAAGATGCTACATGAGGCTGGGTAATTTATAAAAGAAAGAGGTTTAATTGACTTACAGTTCCACGTGGCTGAAGAGGCCTCAGGAAACTTACAGTTGTGGTGGAAGGCAAAGGGGAAGAAAGGCATGCCTTACATAGTGGAAGGCAAGAGAGAGCACAAGAGTGAAGGAAGAACTCCCAAGCACTTATAAAACCATCAGATCTTGTGAGAACTCATTCATTATCATGAGAACAGTATGGGGGAAACCACTCTTAAGATCCAATAACCTCCTACCAGGTCTCTTTCTCCACACGTGAGGATTACAATTCAGTATGAGATTTGGGTGGGGACACAGAGCCAAACCATATCATATGTAGAACTTGCTTACTGTGAGTTCAAGTTTTTAAAAAAATTTTCTTGTCAAATCTATCAATCTTTTTAATAACCATGTCCAGGTTTTAAATAGCCATTAAAACAAACTTCCCCTTTGTTTTAAGAGAGTTTACTCATATTTTTTTCAAGTACTTGCCTAGTTTTCTTTTGGTTTCTTTGTTTATTTCTGTTGTGGTAGAATACACCTGATATTTATTATGTTAACCACTCATAAATGTTCAATTCAGAGACATAAAATACGTTCACAATGTTTTGCAACCATGACCACTATCTATATCTGGAACTTTTTAGAATCATTCCCAACAAAATTCTCTACCCATTAGTCTAACTCCCTTTCCCAGCCTCTCCCCAGGCCCTGGTAACCTCTATTTTATTTTGTGTCTATAAATTTACCTATTCTAGGTAGCTCAAATAAGTGAAATTATGAAATTTTTAACCTTCTGTGTCTAGCTTATTCCACTAGGTATTATGTTTCCAAGGTCCATGTTGTAGGAAAAGAATTTCATTCCTTTGTATGACTGAATATTGCAAATACATGCTACTCTACTGCAAATATATACCACTTATGCTTATGCATTCCTCAGTGGATGGACACTTGAATTGTTTCCAGCTCTTAACTTTTGTGGATAATGCTGCAATGAACATTTGAAGGTATCAAGGAATTTGTCCATTCTAGGTTGTCTAATTTTTAGGCCTACAGCTGTTTATTGTATTCTCCTATAATCCCTTTCATCTCTGTAAGGCTAGTTAGTGAGGTCCCCACTCTCTCTTCTGATTTGAGTTATTTGTGTATTCTTGCTTTTTGGATTTATTGTTCCACCTAAAGGTTTGTCAGTTTTGTTGGTTTGTTTCAGACATCCAAATTTTGGGTTTACTGCTTTTCTCTATTTTTTTAGTTCTCTCTTTTGTTTATTCACATTCTAATCTTTACTATTTGTTATTCCTACTAGCTTTGAGTTTAACTTGCTTTTTTTTTTCTATAAATTTCCCTCTCAGCACTGCTTTGCTGTATCCCATAGGTTTTGATGTGTTGTGGTTTTGTTTTCATTCATCTCTATTTATTTTCTAATTTTCCTTATGATTTTTTTTTTCTCTGACCTATTGGTTGTTTAAAAGTGTGTTGTTTAGGCTGGGTGTAGTGGATCATGCCTGTAACACCAGCACTTTGAGACGCCAAGTGGGAGGACTGCTTGAGGCCAGGAATTTGCAACCAGCCTGGATAATATAGGTATATCCTGTGTGTACAGAAAATTAAAAAATTAATTGGGTGTAGTGGCACACACCTGTAGTCTTAGCTACTCCAGAAGGTTGAGGCAGGAGGCTGAGGCAGGAGGATTGCTTGAGCCCAGGAGTTTGAGGCTGCAGTAAGCTATGATTGCACTCCAGGCTGGGCAATAAAGCAAGACCTTGTCTCTAAAAAATAAAAAATAAATACAAATTAAAAATTTTAAGTGTGTTATTTAATTTCCATATATTTGTGAAATTTTCAGTTTTCTTTTTGTTATTAATTTCTAACTATATCATTTTGATAGTAGAAAAAATATTTTTTATAAGTTACTATATTTTAAAAAATCTAGTAAGATTTGTTACATTGCCTAATATAGAGTCTATTTTAGAGAGTGTCCCATGTGTACTTGAAATAATGTGTATTTTGCTATTGCTGGGTGGTGTGTTCTATATATATGCCTGTTAGGTCTAGTCAGTTTATTGTGTAGTTAAAGTTCTCTATTCCTTCATGTATCTTCTATCGGGTTGTTTTATTCATTCTTGAAAGTGGTTAGGATTTCAACATGTAAATTTTCAGAGACAGGGCATAAACATTCAGTGTATAGCAATGTTTAAAGGAAATATTTATATGTATGTGTCCTGCACATATCATTACAAGAAGATTCATACCCAGTATGTAAGTTCAGTTTGGTGTTACTCATACTACAATTTGTACTTCTTTAGGAGGAGATAAAGATAAATTGATCAACTCTATCTATTAGGGATCATGAAAAGCAACATAGAAAGGATTGAACTGAAAATTAAGATGAAAAATGAATGTTTGACAGGGATATGGGATCAGAGAGAAATTGAGTGGTTCATTCTAGGAGGAGAGATGTGACAGGAGCTTTAGAAGCTGTATTTATTTTTTTTTTGTTATAAAATCATTTCCAGTAGTTGAGGTCAACCCAAATTATAGGATAAAAAGAGAGATGCTATGAAGATAATCAGAAACATATACCATCCTATTGAGGAATTTGTATTTTATCTCAGAGAAATGAAGAAAATATTACTTGCTATAAAGGTATTTGAGATTGTCTGAACTTAATAGAACTAAAGTGTGGGAAGGCGCATCCAAGACTCCATAGACAATTGTCATAGATTATGACACTGTGTGGTGAAAATTCGTGAGGCTCATATAGGCACACCGTCCTGAACTGTTTGCATGGTGCTTCAGAACTTCACACACTAAAAGCCACAAATGGACAAATCAAACATGATTTCTCTTTCTTCCACAATGTCTCTTTCAGTGAATTTATGTGTGTTTATGTGTGACGTGTGTGAAGGCAGAAGTCTTGCTGTCTTTACCTTAACTCTGTTCCTCCCTTAGTTTTTGCCATAATTGACCATTCCTAAAATTACTTTCCAGATACCATTGCTACTGGTGGATTTGAGAATTACCCTTTCCTAGAATCTTTAGGCATCAATTAACCAATTAACTAGGCCATCCATTAATTTATTTTAAATGTTTATTAAGCACTGCTACATGCACAGTTATGAGAACTTAAGAGGTTGCAAGGATAAAAATATTACGGTGTCTTCCTTCAATAATCTTATTATCTATTTAAAAACAGAGGCACACAAATGAATTAACGTTTTATAAGTAGGCTAAGACCATAACTTCCATTTTGTCCAGGACAGTTCCAATATATGTGTATTATTATTAATAATAGTCTTTTATACTTTAATAGTATTCTTTAAATGATAGACAATATTCAGTTATACCTAAGGAATTCAGGGAAGCCTGAAATATAGGTGAATAAAAATAAATGTTTAAATAATTCAAGTTGGATAGACTTTGGCGTTAATACTCATGCATTAAAGAGGTCCAATATGTATGTTTAATGGTATATATGCTTATATTATGATATATACTTATATTGGTATAATGATATATGTTTATATCATTAAAAGTATATATTGGACCTCTGATATGAGTGAAATCTATTACTAAAAATTACTTCCCATAAGTACCAATCCTGTACTTACTATTTACCAGGTCCTGACACATCAGAGAGAAAATCTCTAGTAGTCCTTGCATCTCTGAAGAACCTTCAGGTGATCAGCTCTAATGTGGACAGGGTCTCTCTCAGGTTGTCAGGTTGCAGCAGGCACAAGTCCAAACATTTGTACTTGATGTTCTCTGCCACCCTAGGCTAAATTATTCATGTGGGTTCTTTCTAAAGATTTACTACTTAAACACATGAATGAAGTCACTATATGTGTTAGTCAGAGTTCTCCAAAGGAATAGAACCAACAGGAGACAGACAGACAGATAGATAGATAGATAGATAAATAAATAGATACACACACACACAGATACAGATATCTATTATATGTTTATATATCTATATTATGATTATATATCTATTAACTGTTATATATGGATACACACATATTTGTATATGTGTGTGTATCTATCCATGTATTAATTTATTTATATATAGAAAGTTTCTAGTTATAACTATATAGAAAGTTTTATATATAGAAAGTTTCTATATATATAGTTTCTATATACAAAGTTTCTATATATAAAGAATTCCATATGTAAAATTTCTATATATAAAAAGTTTCTATACATATAAAAGTTTTCTATATATTCTATATATACAGAAAGTATCTATATATATAAAATATATATAGATATTTTACATAAATCATATATAGAAAGTTTATGTGTGTGTGTGTGTGTGTGTGTGTATGTGTGTGTGTGTATGTGTGTGTATAGTATAAATTGGCCCATGCAATTATTTAGGCAAAGAAGTCCCACAATATATGACATCTGGTGTGAGTCCCAGAATCTAAAGGCCTAGGAACTAGCAGCTCCAATGTCCAAGGGCAGGAGAAGATGGATGTTTGTTGTGATTTGTTAAGGGAAGTATTTAAGTTAGGTTTGGTGTTGTCAGGTGCAGCACAATGAGGACATTTAGACTGGAATGTCAAAAAGATGAAGTTTATTTACTTGCAGATTCCAGAAAAAGGAGGGTAAAATGTCTTGCAGAGCCGATGGAAAGGGAGAGGCAGTCAAGGACACTGTCCCTCAACCAGCAGGTAGAAAGCAATCGAGAGATGGAGGAACCTGTGGGTAGAACCCTTTAGTGGGGTTCAGGATGACCTAGGTGGGTTTCCCACAGCAGAGTTTGATTCGTTAATTGAAAGGAAGCATGAGTTTAAGTGTGAGAACTTGGGTTACATGACTGTGTTTACCAGACTTACAGCAGAAGTAAGGCAGCAAATGGGGTTTTATCTATCTAGAAACAGAAACTGGGTGGAGACTGTCTCAAAATATGTAGGTCATTTGTGACAAGCCAGGAACAGGGCAAGAAGGTGCTGCTGAGGCAGCACTAACATGAATTAGAGTTACAACAATGTCCCAGCCCAGGAAGAGAGGGGATTTACTTTTCCTCCACATTTTTGGGATTGGATTCTGCCAGCCCACACTGGGGAGGGTGATTTTCTTCACTCACTCATCCAGTTCAAATGCTAATCTTTTCCAGAAACACTCTCAAAGACATACCCAGAAATACTTTTTTTTTTTTTTTTTTTTTTTTTTTTTACCAGCTATTTGAGCATTCCCTAGCCCAACTGAATTGACACATAAAGTTCATCATCATACTATGTAATCCTCTGTAAAACAGATAACTCAACTGAGCTTCCTGGCTTAGTCTATGGAAAAATTCTAGTTTGATGCTTCATGGAAATTGAACAAGTACCCTCATCCCCTGTCTTTTAATCTAAAACTTGTTTCACCACAAGAAAAGTTTGTTAACATTGTTAATAATCCATGATAATGGCATGAGCCTGGATTTTGACTTAATATCGGCAAACTTAAAAAAAAAAAAACCTGTTCTTAAAAAATGTTGCGACCACCACCCAATCACAAAAATTTACTTCATGACTTATTTAGTGCTTTCATTTAGGTTCTGATTTATGTCTCAGTAATAATTGTTTTGGGCTGATGATGGTTTCACAGGGTGAAGAAATACTGTAAGAGTTTTAAATTGAATACTAATAATGCATGCACACCCTGATGAGTTATGACATCTGTTTCAGTCTGTGTGCTTGCAAAACAAGTTACTACTGACACTGTAACATTTGAATTGAAAATTAGCTTCATGTTGTTAAGACGACCACATCACCTGAGAGAGTTCCCAAGTCTACATTTGCTCTTCTAGTTAGTATTCAGTGTTTATGACAAATTTTAATCTCAGTACTGTGAAGTCGCTGGAAAAAGGAATATTATGGGACTCAAAGCTCTCTGTTTGGGCCTGCTTTGTGTTCTTTTTGCCTCTCGTTTTTACACACCCATGCCAGACAACATTGAAGAAAGCTGGAAAATAATGGCCTTGGATGCCATTGCTAAAACTTGTACATTTATGGTAAGATTAACATTTTTTTTCTATTGGATTTTGGGATGACTTATTGACTACAAATGAGTGCTTATGAACTCTTTTATTAATAGTATCACCCTTTTGAAAGAACCACTGCTTATTTGTTAGAGTAAATTAATTAAATAAAATTAAGTAAATAAACTTCCTACATCGGTGCAAAACAGTGAGACAGAATTCTCACTTCTAAGAGTTCATGTCTAAATATGACATGTATAAAATAAATTTATTGTGACATGTGTAAAACAAACGGTATTGACAAAGGAAAAGGCTTTGAGGTTTATTTGAGAACTTGACTTAAATTTGAATTTTCAGGGACAACCTAGTCCCATAGTTACTTTTTAGTTGTTCAGATACACATTATTGATATTTGTTACTGTTTGATATCAATTTAAGTCTCTTCCTATTTAATGGCTTTCATTGTCCATATTCAATTCTTCATTACTGGTTTTCAGGATTTTCTGACTTGGCACATGCAGAATTAATGATAAATTCATGCAAAAAAAATAGCTCCTTTAAAAGGGAAAGATAGGGTTAGAAATTAATATTTTTGAGTTATTAAATTGTATAGGCTTTGTGTAATGTATAATTCCATTGATTCCCCACTATCCTGCTATTATTTTTATCAGGTTTTAGAGGGTGGGTGAAGAGATTGAGAAGAACACATGCGGGTAAAAAGTAACTCCATAATTTGAAGTCTAAACTATCTCATTTAGAAACCCATACTTTTTCTGCCAAGCCAGACAGCTTCCAGAAAGGGTAACAATAAGAGGCTAAAAGGAGAAGGCAACAGAAAAAAGAGAGCAATCCATGGTCTAAGAAGAAGAGGCTGTCTTGTGATGCATTGTACAGCAAACAATACATATGCCTTGCGAAACCACTGTCGACTCTTTCTGATGTCTGCAAATATTTTCCCCTCTAATCACTTCTAGAGGCTTACCTTCTCCATAACTTTTCTCCAATGCTTTCACTCCTTGAGTAACCATAAATAGGTAAGCAAGTGTCAGTTCCACAGAGAAACTACTAGTTACCTTCTTTGATTATCTAATTTTTGTATCTCAGAACATTAACTTGTTTAAACCCTACTACGGCCCACTGGAAGATTTATTATTATTATTGTTATTATTACTATCATATAGACAAGGACATTGAGGTACAGAGAGCAATTTTCTCAATGTCATACAGCTAGTAATTAGTAGCACAAGATGCTGGTTTAAATGGATGCAAACTTGGCTTTGACATTTACTGGCTACAACTTTATGAGTTTCGGCATACTTCCTCATCATTAAAGTATAAGGGTTAGCACGGTGGCTCACAGTTGTACTTTGGGAGGCCAAGGCAGGTGGATCACCGGTCAGGAGTTCAAGACCAGCCTGGCAAACATGGGGAAACCCTGTCTCTACTAAAAGTACAAAAATTAGCTGGGTGTGGTAATGCATGCCTGTAACACCAGCTACTGGGGAGGCTGAGATAGGGGAATTGCTTGAACCCAGGAGGCAGAGGTTGCAGTGAGCCTAGATTGTGCCACTACACTCCAGCCTGGGCAACAGAGCAAGACTCCATCTCAAAAAAAATTAAAAAATTAAATTAAAGTAAAGTAAAAAAATGTATAGGGGTTAGATGTTCTCAATTGCCCTGTAAATATCTTAATTTCCTTGGAATAATTGCAATAATAAAAATTGTTCAATGTGTTATCAACAACATAATTTTTAAGATTTTTTTCTTGTGAGTAAACTGTCCAGTGACATAACACAAGGATCCTAGAGAAGCTGGGTCAGAAATACCAAAGACAGCTTTTTTCAATGACATCAAATATGGAATTTGAGGATGAGGAAAATATACTAATCTTTTTGGAGTTGAAACCCCAAAAATTTGGATTATTACTGCTGTAACTACATGATTATATTTAAAACTTTGTATTAAATAAAATGAACAATGAAAAAAGAAAATGTGACAGCATGCCTAAAAATGGTTTATTTTTCTGAAAAAAAAATTATAAATCACAAATGATTACAGCAGGTATAAAAAAAACTGCTAGTAAATTAATGGAGTTTTGAATATGATAGCACTCAATCTAAAATACTAAATACTTGATATTTTCTTTTTTTATATACACAACAATTTTTCTTTTAGTTTCCTATTCTCTTTTTTCTTTTACTTCAAGTTCTGAGATACATATGCAGAACGTGCAGGTTTGATACATAGATATACATGTGCCATGATGGTTTGCTGCACCTATCAGCTCTTCATCTAGGTTTTAAGCCTTGCATGCATTTTTTCCTTCATTTCAACTTTGGAGAATCTGATGATTATGTGGCATGGGGTTGCTCTTCTCTAGGAATATCTTTGTGGTGTTCTCTGTATTTCCTGAATTTGAATGTTGGCCTGCCTTGCTAGGCTGGGGACATTCTCCTCGATAATATCCTGAGGTGTGTTTTCCAACTTGATTCCTTTCTCCCCATCACTTTCAGGTACACCAATCAAATGCATATTTGCTCTTTTCACATAGTCCCATATTTCTTGGAAGCTTTGTTCATTCCTTTTCATTCTTTTTCTCTAATGTTGTCTTCACGCCTTATTTCAGTAGGTTGATCTTCAATCTCTGATATCCTTTCTTTCACTCAGTTAATTTAGCTATTGATACTTGTGTATGCCTCACGAAGTTCTCATGCTGTGTTTTTCAGCTCCATCAGGTCATTTATGTTGTTCTCTAAACTGGTTATTCTAGTTAGTACTTCCTGTAACCTTTTATCAAGGTTCTTAACTTCCTTGCATTGGGTTAGAACATGCTCCTTTAACTCAGAGGAGCTTGTTATTAGCCACTGTCTGAATCCTACTTCTGTCATTTTGTCAATCTCATTCTCCATCCAGTTTTGTGCCCTTGCTGGAGAGGAGTTGCAATCATTTGAAGGAAAAGAGTCATTCTGGTTTTTGGGATTTTCAGTGTTCTTGTGCTGGTTTTTCCTCATCTTCATGGATTCATCTACCTTTGATCTTTGAGGCTGATGACCTTTGGATGGGTTTTTGTGTGGGGGTCCATTTTGTTGATGTTGATGTTTTTGCTTTCTGTTAGTTTTTCTTCTAACAGTCAGGCCCCTCTTCTGTAGGTCTGTTGCAGTTTGCTGGAGGTCCTCTCCAGACCGTGTTTGCCTGGGTTTCACCAGTGGAGGCTGCAGAACAGCAAATATTGCTGCCTGTTCCTTCCTCTGGAAGCTTCATCCCAGTGGGACACTGGCCTGATGCCAGCCAGAACTCTCCTGTATAAGGTGTCTGTTGACCCCTGTTGGGAGGTGTCTCCCTGTCAGGAGGCACAGGGGTCAGGGACTCACTTGAAAGGCAGTCTGTCCCTTAGCAGAGCTTGATTGCTGTGCTGGGAGAATCCTCCTTCTAAGTATCAGCTGCTCTCTTCAGAGGCTGCAGGCAGGAAAGTTTCAGTCCGCTGAAGCTGTGCCCACAGCTTCCCCTTTCCCCAGGTGCTCAGTCTCAGGGAGATGATAGTTTTATCTGTAAGCCTCTGACTGGGGCTGCTGCCTTTCTTTCAGAGATGCCCTGCCAAGTGAAGAGGAATCTAGAGAGGCAGTCTGACCACAGTCACTTTGCTGCACTGTGCTGAATTCCACCCAGTCCAAACCTCCTGTTCTCCCTAGCAATGTAAAGGGAAAACCACTTACTCAAGCTGCCCCTCCCCCCACCAAGCTAGATTGTCACAGGTTGACTTCAGTCTGCTGTGCTGGCCGTGAGGATTTCAACTCAGTGGATCTTAGCTTGCCAGGCTCTGCAGGAGTGGGACCCTCTGATGGAGACCACTTGGCTCCCTGGCTTCAGCCCCCTTTCCAGAACAGCAAAAGTTTCTGTCTCACTGGGGTTCCAGGTACCACTGGGGTATGAAAAAAACCTCCTGCTGCTAGCTCAGTGTCTGCCCAAACAGCCATCCAGTTTTGTGCCTGAAACCCGTGGCCCTGGTGATATAGGCACATGAGGGAATCTTCCTAATCTGTAGATTGCAACAACCATGGGAAAAGCATAGTATCTGGGCTGGGTAGCAAGTACCTCAAGGCTTCCCTTGGCTGGGGGAGGGAGGTCCCTGGGCTCCTTGTGCTTCCTGGGTGAAGCAATACCCCATCCTGCTTCTGCTCACCCTGTGTGGGCTACACCCACTGCCTAACCAGTCCCAGTGAGATGAACTGGGTACTTCAGTTGGAAATGCAGGAATCACCCACCTTCCGTGTTGCTCTCTCTGGGAGCTGCAGGCCGGAGCTATTCTGTTTGGCCATCTTGCCAGATATTTGAGATTTTCAAGGGCAAGAAGGTTATGCAATAAAATCTTTACGGTATTACTTGGAAATAATATTTATAAACAGTCTATTTCTTTTTGTTTGCTTATTTTTTCTGCCTTTTTAAACTTTCTTTTTATTTACATTTGGTGTTATTTAAATATCCAAATATTTAACTTTGTTTGTTTTGTTCTTACAGGCTATGTGTTTTGAAAATATGGGTATTATGAGATATGAAGAGTTTATATCCATGATATTCAGGCTGGATTACACCCAACCACTTTCAGATGAATACATCACAGTGATTGATACAACATTTGCTGACATTCCAGTACGATTGTACTTGCCAAAAAGAAAGTCAGAAACTCGAAGACGGGCTGTAATATATTTTCATGGTGGTGGTTTTTGTTTTGGAAGTTGCAGTAAGTTGAATGTATAAGGGAAAAGTATAGCTAGCTCTATATTTTTGATATGAGAACTATTTTATGTAAATATATACATCTATGTATGTATACTTGTCTGGATATGGATAAGTATAGATATATATGTTAGATATCTAATAAAGAGACAGACATAGACATATATTTGGCAAATAGTATTATGGGGATTTTAAATTCAGCTTTTGTTTGTTTTGTTTTTTATTATCCTTAGCTTTCATATTGAATGAACATATATCAAATGAAAATAGGATATGAAGTCAATTACTAAAACTTTTTTTCCTTGGGATCTGAATTCAGGAACAGAAATATTGAGGAGATGCAGAATTTTAATTAACAAGTCAAAAGCATTTGCTATTGGTTGCTACAAGATCAAGTTTGCAGTTACTGATAACATAATACAAATAGTGATAAGGCTTAGAGCACAGTTGCTAGTATTAACTCTAGAAGAAAAACACAAAATAGTACTACGCAATAATGAACTCTTCCCATAAAGTCTAGGTTCCCTACTTGTCTTTTTAGGCATTTTTCATACGGTGATTATTCAATAAATGTTTCTGTGAAGAAAAAAAAACACACACAGAGTGAATGAGAGGGACATCTGATGATCTCTAATGAGATTACTCTCCAAAATGTTCTAATCATTTTCTTTAATGTATTTTTTACCTCCTTAATATTTTCAATAAAGTAGATTTCATCTATAATTTAATTTGTCATGCATCAAAATGGTCAGAATAGCCTGCTTTCTTGATAGGATAAATATCAAGTTGGCCTCATTTCTCTCCAAAGGAATGCATTCATTCCACTGAAGTTTTTATAAGGTCTATAAAATATCAAGTGTTCATATACATATTACCTAGGACTTGAGTAAGCACAAAAGAAATGCCCACAGATGGAAAAATATCACTTTGATTGAAAAATACTAAGAAGCATTCCTGATTATTAGGTTTATATCTTTTATTACTGACATAGGCAATGATTGTGATCAGTAATTCCTAAAAATGTGAGAATTATTATTCAGGATATGACATTCCAACATTCTGCTTAGCTAAATTCTAGATGTCTTTTTCAATGTTTTGGTTTTGTGTTTACACATTATTTGTTTTCAGATCTCCCAAACATATGTAAATGAACTGGAAAAGACTTAAATACTTTGTTTTTTGACCAAGAAAAAATAGACATTATAACTATTTTCTAGTATTTGCAAATTTTAATTTTCTTTCTTTTTCCTCCTAGGCTTCCTCTTTTTTCTTATCTAACACAAACCAAAGCTGCTTTGAGAATGAAGAAATATAGGAAAATGTTACTCTCGTAGACTTTTTACATACTTCTGTGAATTTTGTTTTTCAACATTTATCCTCATATCTTTTTGTTTCTATCTGCATTCTACAGACACTGTAACAATAAAAAGGAATAGAATAGAGAAAAACATGACCAGATAGATGATATCAGCAAATATTCTATGAGTAGAGACAGTTTGAGATAAAAATGGGAAACAAATAAAAAAACGAATATCGCTTTAGTTCTAAGACAAAAAGTATTGAGAGATGAAAATGAAGACATATATTTAAAATATATCATTAAATGGCTTTAAAGGTTATGAAATGAAACTGGAAATAAGACCCCAAGGTCTCTGGATGAGATGGACTCCCTGTGGCTGCTAAAGAAACCCAAATTAAGATACTGGGAACTCAGTGTCCATAATGAGTGAGAAAAGCGTGGTCACACACCCCTTTGTTCCCAGTGAGATCAGCTCCAAATATTCTGTTTGCCCACCAGAGCTAAGATGTTTCCAAGCTGAGACACCTTGGCTAGAAAACTCCTCCCACCAGCTGCTTGAAAGGGGTATCGAACAGACTTCTGGTTTGGGGCTTGGAAACTACCCAGTCAGGACTCAGCTGTTTTCAACTATTTGAATAAGTTTGAATCCTTTATTTGCATATATAGACCTGATTCTGATTGACAGGAACCAGCTGATTCTCCATATTTAAGCCACAGACCCTCTCTTTGATCTCTAGAGCATACTTTCGTTTCACACAGAAGGCTCTGTCTCGCTAATCTGCAGTTTTTTTTTTTTTTTTAAATAGAAAATAAAGCGCTCCCATTTTCTTTGGAAGATCGCATGGTCTTTGGTTAACAAGGTGAAGTTCACAAAGTTCTTAGATCTTGTACATTTTGGTCTTCATCTATGCATGGCCTTTTCTTGAAAATTAACTTAATCTTTAATAAAACGTTTTTTTTTTTTAATTTAAAAGACTAGGTGACTTACTTTCCTGTTTTCCAGATTATATATACACCCAGTAGTTTTTACTTTGCAGTTTTGTTAATGTGTGAGAGAAGCTTCTTAAAAGTCTAGAATTTGATTACAACTCTATAATTCTCTGGATTTCTAGGATCTCATGGTAAATAAAGCAGCAGCAGCAGATGTCACAGAATGTGCCAAGTTGCTTGGCCAGGATATGTAGGGAACCTGGGGAAACGTGTGTGTATGTGTGTGTTTTATGTGTACCGTGGAAAGTCAATGGTTTGTATGTCAAGCATGTCAAAACTCATATGTATATCTAGTCCTCACACTGACCTGACAGAGGCTCTCTCATATCTAGTTACTATTCCTTAGACTCTTTCTTAATGCCAGTGTTATTGGACTATTTTATTATATGCTATCTTCAAAGAAGACAAATGTTTTGAAGAATCATGTTTAGAGAGTCAATATGTACTATTACTTTGTTTTTCCTCCAACTTCTGAGCCAATTAAAAAGTTACACAGAGTTCACATAAATGCAAGTCAAAACGTTACCATTATTTTGGATGAAGACTTTGGTGAATGTATGCTTAGCTACTGTTCGTATGTTACCCTTGAGTTAGAGAGATTAATCCAGCCGTAGTGGCTGGCCCTACTGACCAATCACATACCTCCTCCCTATGAAACTTGCTGCCTGGAGAAGCGAAGTGGAGTAAAATGCACCAGGATACAAAGGGTCCTGGAATGGTCATTGTGTACAGACAGTAGATGTCAGAGGAAATTACAATAGACTGATCCTATTCTAGTTTATCCTCCTCAAAATAATCAATTGGTAAAGTCATCTTTTTCCCCTGGAGAGAGTGGCTGAAAAGACTAGGAAGGGAAGAGTGTGCCATCTGGATTCAGGTCCATCTGCTTGGAAATGGGGAGTAGAAATAAAAACTCCTACATGATATTCACAAACCACAGTTATTTCCACATTGATAGCTGTAACTGTTTCTATTACCTTTGAATTACAGGAAATACATTGATATTTATTTCTTCATTTCAGAACAGAAGGCTTTTGACTTCCTGAATAGATGGACGGCAAACACACTTGATGCTGTCGTTGTAGGCGTGGAGTAAGAAAATGATTTTCCTTGGCTACTATGATTTTTGCCTTTACCGTGTAGAGGTTTGATTTCCACATCAAGTGACCTGTGCTTCAAATATATATTTTTATTTAATATATTTTACTTGTCACCTCTGCAGCATAGACTGCTCCTCAAAGAGGTTCAGTATTCCATTATTTTTCTGTGATTGTGAGAATATCTGACAGTAAGCAGTTTTGGAAAAACTTGCTCTAGACACATGAGACTCAGGTCCTGTAAGGCCATAACAGTGTCCCAAGTAACATAGCTGGACAGAAGGAAGTAAATTAACTATTACACATTTGGGATACTGGATTGTATTTCAGCAGGCAAGAAAAGTCTAATTTCATAGTATTTGAACTAATCTAAATACTATTTTATATCTGGTTTGATACAATAATAAAAGTTTGTGCCTGGCTTATACATTTTATCAAATCCTTACCATTTGTGTTGTTCTATCCCCAAAAAGTATAAATCCACTGCTTTCTAAGTAAAGATACGAACATCTTTTTGGTACACATCTATGTGTAAGCTACACATTACTTAGAGTTTTCTAAATAGCTTGTAATAAAATTCTAAGAACCCTATCACCAACAGTTCATATGGTTAGAGAAATATACACATTTTAGCATTCTGAAGATCAAAAAGAAAAAGCTCTATGAAGAGGCTGCTAGATGTATTTTCCTGTTTTACTGGTCCACATATATTGGGGAAAATATCTATTTGTGCCCATTAAAAGAATGGGGTGATAATTTGCCTTACAAATGAACTTATCAGAAATAAGCAAGCTCTCTGGCATATTTAAATTTTATTTATAAATCCAAATTGTTATCTAGTAATAACTAGTGGGTATTATCCATGATGAAGTATATGCAGTGTCAGCTTGTAGAATTTTTACCTAAAATGACCATGATAAAATAGGACACTGCCTACAATATGCTCTCAGATCTGCAGTCTATTGTGCTTTTTAAACAAGTCTTTTAAAAAAATGTTTGGATTACTAGTCGCATTGAGAATATGATGTAAGCTATAGGTCATCTCCATTCCAAAATACACTTGGACTAAAAATTTTGCTTACATTCCTAGGAAGTTCGTAACACTCCCCTGACTCCTCACAAATAATGCCATCCATGGACTTTTAGGTGCAAGATTGATAACCTTTACATTTTATTAAAATAATTTTCATTTTAATCAAGAATTACTAGAAAACTTAGGCTTGATTTTTGGAAGACTGAAAAATAAAGGTTGACATTAAATTGCATCTATTTGGTATTTGAGAATTAGTTGGACAACCATAAATGCTTTATTATTCTTTCTTTAAAGCTATAGGCTAGCTCCTCAACACCACTTTCCTGCTCAGTTTGAAGATGGCCTCGCTGCAGTCAAATATTTTCTTCTGGAAAAAGTTCTTACAAAATATGGAGTGGATCCCACTAGAATCTGCATTTCGGGAGACAGTTCTGGGGGCAATTTAGCAACAGCGGTCACTCAACAGGTACATTATATTTGTTTTTATGGTAGGAGGTAGAAGTTGAGGCTTACTTTTTTTCTATTGATAATTGAGTTCCTCCAGCACCATTTGTTGAAAAGACTCTTCTTTCCCATTGAATTACAGTGGCACTTGAGTAAACATTTATGTAACCTTAATGTGACTATTTCTGGATTATTTTCTTCCATTGATCTATATGCCTATCCTACTGCCAATACCACACTGACTTCAACTTTGTTCTTCTTTGAAAAAAGAATTTTTTAGTATTCCATATCTTTTCCATTAAAATATTAGATTACCTTATCAATTTTTAAAAAGAAAGTCTAACTGAATTTTTATAGGATTGCATTGAATCTATAACTTTGGGGAGAATTGACATCTCAATAATATTGAGATTTCCAATTAATATACATGGCATGTCTCATACTTTATTAGATCCTCTTAAGTTTCTCACCAATATTTTACTATTTCCAGTGTCAAAATTATGGAAATCTTTTCTCAAATTTTACTCTGAAATATTTTTCAAAAATTGTATTAAAATTAACATTTTCCAAATGTTTACTTGACAAATATTGGAATTTGAAATATGGGATTTATTTCTATGCTATGTAGAAATATGATGGTTTTTTATATTGGCCTTTTGTCATCATATCATCAATAAATTCACATAGAACTCTAGTGTTTTGTGTTTTTGTTTAGTTTCCTAGGATTTTTTACACCATTATATTTTCAATGACTAGAGACAGTTTTAGTTATTGCTTCCCAGTACTTATTTCTTTGTATTTTTCTTTTATTAGTGCACTGTCTGGGACCTCTAATAAAATATTTAATATAACTGTCTTGCTTTGGATTCTAGGAGGAAATTTTTCAATATTTCACCAATAAATATGGTATTAACTAAACATCTTTATAGTTAGCTTTTGTCACATTGAGGAAGTTATTTCTATTCCTAGTGCTGATAGTTTTTGCATAAATAGGTATTGAATTTGTTAAATGTTTTTAATGCAACTATTGAGATGATCATGTAATTTTTCTTATTCTTTTAATGTGGTAAATTATGCCGACTGACTTTAAACGTTAAACGTAAAGTTGTGCCTACATTCTAGACGTGAGGCTTACTTGGTCATGATGAATTAAAATTTTTATACATTACTGCTTTCCATTTGCTATAGTTTATTAAATATGTTTTTAGTTTAATCTTTATTTTTTAACACTTTTTGTTGGGCTTTTCTTTTTTTTTTTTTTTTTTTGCTTTTGAGACGGAGTTTTGCTCTGTCGCCCAGGCTGGAGTGCAGCGGCGCGATCTTGGCTCACTGCAATCTCCGCCTCCTGTCTTTGTAAAGTTTTGAGAGAAAAATTACAATAGCCTCATTAAATAATTTGAGAAGAATGCCAACTCTTATTTTCTATTTTTTCTCTTTTGTAAGATTTCATTGAGTATAATTGAAAAGGAAAAATTATATATATTTAAGATGTACAACATGATGTTTTGATAAATGTATGCATTTTGAAATGATTAACACAGGCTAAGTAACATAGTCATCACCTCACATAGTTACCTATCGTTTTCTGTGTAGTGAGCATATTTAAGGTCTGTCTTAGCAAATTTGGAGTGTGCAGTATTATTAACTATAGTCATCGCACTTAATATTATTTATGTGTATTTTGTTTGCCAGTATTTTGTTCATAATTTTTGCATGTATGTTTACAAAGGAAAATTAGCCAGACTGTCTTTGCTTTTCATGACCTCGACATTTTTTAACAGTGCTGGGGATTTTTTTTGTGAGGTCAGTTTCTGCCATCTGTCCAACTAGGTTGTTAAGTTCACCTATGAGTCTCTGTTCATAACTTTCTCCACCTACGCATCTATGTTCCTAATGAACAGTTTGCCAGCCTTTTATTATCTTTCATGATCTTGACACTTTTTAAGAGGCTGTTGTTTTTTCCTGATGTTTACTCCTTATGTCAAGTTGTCTACCTTTCTACTTCAAAAAAAAAAAATGATGAAACTAGCCCTCTTTAGACTTCTTTTTGAGAAATACTGCTCTGTACTTTTAAAAATATGACTTTAGTTATAAAAACTTGAACCAAAAGGTCACGCTAGGTACCTGTATTTATTTTTTAAAATTTCTTTCCTCTTAAGTATAAGAAGATTCAGGATTAGAACACTAGAAGAAGTTTATATACATATATATTTTTATGTATATATACATTGAAATATATGTTATACATACATATATAAGTATATATGCACATACATACATATACATGTACATATACATATGCCTATATGTATATATTAATCTGTGACATCACACACAGAAAACCTTACTGTGAAACCAAAATGGCAGTGAGAGCAAAGCCTCACCTTTGGTTCTATACCTGGGCCTCACTTCAACCCAACCTGTTCTGCTTTGGTTCCCTTTCATGTTTAGAGCTCTAAGTAAATTTTCTTAAGAGAAAAATAAAAGAGTATTTTATTCCCAAGAAGAAAGTTTGCAAACCATTAGACATGTTGATTCCTGAGGACTCTTCCAACCTGAACTTATTTGCTACTTCCTTGAAATAATGCCATTTATTTGAAGGATCTTGCTGGAATAAAATGAGGAGTTAGATGGAGGGTAAAAATAGGAGAATGCCCTGCTTAGAGATTATTATGCTAATTACTATGTAAAATTGTATAGCAGCCTGGTCTTAAATTTCATCTGAAACTGGTTTTGGGAATGTGGAGATTCCGAAAGCTGTCCAACAATTACCCAACAGTGATAAAGCAACATCTTGCCACACCATTAATTTCTTCTTGCATATGTGTAACATTTGTTTGGCTTTGCAAGTGAAGCAAGCATAACTGAAACAACAAATGGGCTTGGTGTATTGGCTTACCCCTGTAATCCCAGCACTTTGGGGGGCCCAGTGCGGAGGATTACTTGAGGCTAGGAGTTCAAGGCCAGTCTGGCCAAAAAATAAAAATAGTCAGGGGTAGTGGTACACGTCCATAGTCCCAGCGACTCAGTAGGCTGAGGCAGGAGGATTGCTTGAGCTCAGGAGTTCGTGGCTTGCAGTGAGCTAGGATCACACCACTGCACTCCAACATGAGCAACAGAGCAAGACCCTACCTTTAAAAAACAAAAGAGAAAAGAAAGAAAGAAAAAAGAAATAACAATTGGATGTAGGCATACAGATTTATGAAAATGTGATACCCTACCTTATAACTTTTCAGCAGGACAATATCTAATATTATCACAGGCACCAAACAGAGAGGCGATTCTCAGTAAAATCTGTAGGACAGCACAAAAGTGAATAAAAATCTAACATAATTCTATTTCTTAAATTAATTATATAGGAACATAGTATCTATTTAAACGTTCTGATTCACCTGTTCAAAGAGAACACAGTGCAGTATGCAGATGAACAGACTGCAGAAGAACTCAGGTGCACTTAATTAGCATTTAAAAAGGTGATTTTCTTTACCCTTTCCTATTTATTTTTATGATTATACTTTATTTGTTCTTCATGGACTGCTAAACTTTCTACATGAACTATATTTTCATTGAAAAGCTTTATTCCCTGTACTGTGCTTATTCTGGGTCATAGTAATTAACTTTTACTTTGAAATTATTATAGAGCTTACTTTTTCCAATACCTCATGATCTGGGATCAATAATATGTTATAGTTTATGGCCTTAAAAATTTGGTATCAATAATCACCACTGAGAGATATATTTAAAAAATGGCTCATCCATTTCCATTCACATGATAAGAGGATTTTCTCATGGATCAGGACACATACATTATCCTATCATTTTCTCTTGTGGACTTTGTCCACTTTTCAATTATATTCTTATTATTGAGAAGAAATGAATAGCTTTTACCTGTGATTGCTAGGTTTCTTGGAAATAGTACATGATGTGTCCTAAAATCACTAATGTGGCTTGCTGGTCACAATAATCTGGATGATCACTGTAGCTAAGAAAAGTTTTGTGGACATAGTGCCTTAATCTTTAATTAAGGGAAAAAAAACTATTTCTAAACTTTAATCATATCACTTAAATCCAATTTCATGGCCACATTTTATTTTCAAATAAGATACGCATTGCTGTTATTTAGGACCAGAGATATTCTTTTCATAAAACAATGGGAATTGATTTGATATTTTGAAGTAATTATTAAGTCCTACTCTCTTAGATTTTCTAAAAAATAAGTATTTTTAACATAGTTAATTTAAAGAGGAAGCTATGATATGCGATAGCTCTACTTATTTAGGTTTATAGCTTTGGTCTTTCTAAATATATCTTTGCTTCTAATTTGTGTCATTTGTCATAAGGTGATAATAAAGCCTTATGATCTGATTTACAATAATATTTCTATGGCATCTCAATGCCATATTTCTATGGCTATATTGATATTACATATGCGACACTTCTTTAAAAATATTTTCAAACTTTAAAATAGTTTTAATAGCAAACATTAATCAGAAATTATAATTAATGGTGATGAGTTTTAGAAAAACATGATTGACATGCAGCATCCTTGGACACTGGATGATGTCCCATACATACATAGTATGTATGTTAGTTTCTGTTATTTTGCTTGTTTACCTCCTTGTAACATCTCAGTGTTATACAGGCCACCTGAAATCCATTAGAAGCAGAAATATCTGTCTTCCGTTACTTGCACCTGGAAGTGGTATCACCATGAATCCTGCAGTTCTGAGTGATACAATCTGTTTTACTGTCATACTTTTAGAACATAAAGTGGGAAGTGGGATTTTAGGGGAAGAATAAAGATCAGGAAAGGACAGTAAGAATCAGCAAGGAGGAGGGCAGGTTGATGGACTTTCTCTAGCCCATGTGGGAGTTCTGCAGTTTTAAGCATGATTGGAACATGTGTGTTAGGATGAAGCAAGCAAATCCTTCCATATTGGGATTTCCCCATGGTAGTTTATAGTTTGTTCAGATACTCATTGACTAGTTGTGTATTGGTGGAATTCGGTTTGGGGTTGGTAGGGGTGGTTAATAGAAAGGAAAACTAGTGGGGATAGCAATCACAGTTGCTATGAGGTTCGGTGCTCTGGGTTGCAAATAACTACGTTAAGTATGGTGAACAATACTTATCATTAGCAATGTAGAAACTCCTCAAATAACAAATTAATATTTTGTGTACATCCATCCTTCCATGGATGACAGGTTATGGAAAAGTTGGTGTGGGCATGCAGGACTTTGAATAGCACACACTCAAACTAGGGAGCTAGATGGTAGGGTATCTTGTGAACCAGTAACTGGATTGAGAAGGGCAGTAGATGATGAGGGGCAAAGTGCAAAGGCTGCAATATGTTCCCTTGGCAGGGGAAACTGTCATTCTCTAGGAAAGTGCCATGCCCTTTGAATGGTCATAGGGGACTCGGGAAATGGGAGAGGATTCAGTAATGCCTCAGGCTGTCTGGAGTTGACTTTATGGCAAGCACAGGTGTCCATGACAGATTACTGCTTTGAATGGGCTTCGAAGCAGTTGACTCATAGAATGACACAGGGCATGAAGTTGTGGATCATCCCTTTTCTGACTTAGCTACCAACTTCCTTTCATCCACCACTCCCAACTCATGCTGTCCAGGAGGGTGGTTTGTGAATGAAAAAACTGATGTAGGAGTGAAAATGGGGCTGGTCCATATGTTACTCCAAGCATTTTAGCATGGCATAGAAGGTTTTCATGAACTAGGTCCCAAATTTAGCTCTCAAATGTATAAATCTAGGAGACCAATCATCATCATGGTATAAATAAATTAATTTCTTGATGACAATAATACCAGTGGCATGAGCTATAACTTCGAAAAACAGAGATTCAAATTGAGTGACTTAATAAACTAGGGACAGAACAAATAATTTATATGAGACAATTTTACTGTAAAAACCATAAGTTTAGGATTAATGGTGTTTAATTATAAAAGCAAATTTTAAATGCATACTATCTGTTGTGTTTTCAGGGAAATAATGTTCATTATTGAAAAAGATTAAGTATGGGCTTTGTTGAAGATCTTCCACAACCTTTAAATTACTTAGCTATCCAAAGGTCTTTATTATATTGGAAATGTAATGAAAATTTAAATGGAAATTTTAAATATAGTTAGCCAGTGTCTAAACCCTTAGGACATTACCATGAGCTAGATAAGTTCTCTCAACTTTTTTGACCTTTTACTTTTTCATTCTTGTTCTTCACAAAGTAATAACAATCTGTTATGAATGTCACTTTTTTTCACTCAAGTTCGTATTAGTTACCCACAAAATCAGACATACATATCCATTCATTCACGTCCATTTTATAGAATGGTCTATTCTAGGCTTGTTTTGGTTTAGCATTATGTTTATGTGCACTTTTGAAATGTGCTTAGCTGGCTGTCTTCAAGACCATATTGGTCTCAAAGGAAAGAACTAAGCAATAGATCGTTCAATAATTCAGCGTTACTGTTGAGACCTACTTGTTTTATACCTGTTACTGTTTATTGCATCCTAGTATTCCTGGTTCCAGAGATAGTGTCCTGTTAAAATAATTACAAATCAGATATTATGGTTTATAATATTATGGTTTCCATATTATTAAAATATTCATTTTTCTATTATTTTCCCATACTATATTAATGACTTTATTATCTTAGGCCTGGTAAAAGATACAATGATAACTTAGGTATCATATCAGTGCTTGTGAAATTCAAAACCAAGTAGAAAGATTAATCATGTGCATTTTTGTATAATAAAGGAAAAGTGATGATTGGCCTGAAAGACGTAATAGAGATTTGGGAATTGAAAGAAGAGTTTTTTTTTTTTTTTGATCAGGTATTTACATGCATAATCACACATATATGCTTGTGAGTATATATGAAATGTGTAGAAAATATCTGAAACACACCAGATAAATAAGATAGTTTTTAAGACTACGGCAAAATTGCCAACCTCGGAGAATCTGACTCAGGTGCTTTTTCAATATATTAAAGAGAACTTACTTTAGCATGGGTTTTGAAGAATAATAGAGAGAAAGAAAAAAAAGCCTTGAATGGCAAAGTAACAAATGACATAACAGGGAACATAGAGATAGGAAATACTGACACATTTGTTGAAGTGATTTATTTCATATGGCATTTCAGAGAGGAAAGTTAGGATCAGGCAAGAGTATTGATGGACCATTTTTGACCCATCCCTGTGTATGTGTTCTCAGTTTTGTTTTGTTTTTTCCTAGATTATCGACATTGAGAGTAGGATGACCGATGGTGGGCTGTTGATAGCAATGTTTGATAAGTAAATTATCTATCTAAGAGCACTGCAGAGAGATTTGGGATCTAGGAAAGTTTCTGTAAGATAACTTTGTTTTGGCTCATTTTCATTTTACACTTATTAAACCTCTAGCATCTTGGAAGCACATTATGGAGATGGTAGGATACCACTTCCCTTTCTGAGGTACCTCTTGGATTTCAATTTAGTTTTTCTTTTCTGTTCAGCCAACCACTGTGGTGACTCGTTGACTTAGAGGTACATCCTGTGGTCCTGGACTTTTCATTTGGAGCAGCAGCAGGCATTTTCATTTCTCCAGATGCCAGACTGTAGTCAAGGCAAAAACTCCTGGGAGCTTAATTCAAGGTTCTCTCCTGCAGTCTATAGGGTCATAGGTGAGGCCTCAAATGCTTTGTTTTCTTTGGAAAAGAAAAGGCACTCCTTTATCAAGTACTTCACATTTTTTCCTTGCATATCAAACTTGTGCATATCAATTTTTTCATAATTTTCTCCCTTTGTTTTTCCAACACTGCATCATTCTCATAAGATACCTGTTGATTGGCTTTTTTTCCCTCTGACTTGATCCATGTGATTTTGCATTGGGATAATGTTTCTTAAAAATTATGGTGTGATGTTGATGTCTACCTCATTGCCAAAGAATATATTCTAAAAAATTTTAAGATAGTTTTTAGTTTCTATATGATTTAATAGTTATATTTATTTCTTCCACTCACTTTGGTTACTTTTTTCAAGAAGGATTTTTACTTTTTTTATTTTTTTACAAACTTATATGTACTGTCAGTTTCCCCTAGAAATATCTTTGGAATTGGATCATTTTCATTTGTGATTTTTGACCAAAAAATCCTATGTATCTCTCCCTCCTGGTGTATTCTCTTTCTCTTTCCCTCTCTTATTCTTTCTCCTTTTTTCCTCACACACAAAGTCCGTATCTTTCAAAACTTTAATTTTAAACTGGTTTGAATTTTTTTCATGCCATGTAAATATATTATAAATGTTGTAAAAATAACTATGATATATAACATCAGTTTATGTAGATTTGTTTATCTCATGATTGCTAAACAATTAAAATTAAATTTTATTCTCCTGGTATTTTGGAAATTTTTGCATTACAGAATATCACTATATATTTTCAGATGCAGAATGATGCTGGAATAAAACATAAAATCAAGATACAAGCCTTACTTTACCCTGGCTTACAGATAACAGATAGCTATTCGCCATCTCACCGAGAAAACGAGCATGGTATAGTTTTGACAAGGGATGTAGCCATAAAACTCGTGAGCTTATATTTCACCAAGGATGAAGCACTTACCCAGGCAATGAGAAGAAACCAACACATGCCTCTGGAGTCAAGACATCTGTTTAAGTTTGTTAACTGGAGTGTTCTTCTTCCTGAGAAGTACAGAAAAGACTATGTTTATACTGAACCAATTCTTGGAGGACTTAGTTATTCATTGCCAGCACTTACAGACGCCAGAGCATTACCCTTGTTGGCCAATGATTCCCAGTTACAGAATTTGCCACTAACCTATATTCTTACCTGTCAACATGATCTCTTAAGAGATGATGGACTTATGTATGTTACAAGACTTCGAAGTGTTGGAGTCCAAGTTGCTCATGACCATATTGAGGATGGAATTCATGGAGCTTTATCATACATGACTTCACCATTTTATTTACATCTAGGTCTTAGGATAAGAGATATGTATGTAAGTTGGCTGGATAAGAATTTATAAGTATATAATAAATATGTATAGCCCTTACATAGTGGGTTGTAATTTGTGGTATTTTGTAGTTTTGGGGCAAAGAACAATGTCATTTAAGTTGTCTAAATCTATATTTGAATCATTTGTAGCCGTTAATGTGTGTTCTTGAACAGTTATGACGTTTTCTGATTTGCAGACTCTCCATATGTAAAATGTACATAAACGTGCCTATTTTCTCCTTACTTATAATTTATTATAATTATGTTACTCCTAATAAGAATCAATGCTTATTAAAATTGAAAAATAAGAGTGGTTATTGGCAAATTAGGAAAGACAGTTTCCAGACAGGCACAGAAATTTTTGTAGTGGGTGGGAAGAGGAAAAAACAAGGCACAAAATTGCTGTTAAAACTGTATGGAAACCACTGGACGAAATAAACCATAAGGGCCTTATATTAGTTTCCTGTGCCTATTGTAGCAAATTGCTACAAATTCAGTTGCTTAAAGTAACAGATATTTATTTTTTTACAGTTCTAATTTTACTATGAAATTAGTATTAACTAGGTCCAAACCAAGTCATAGACAAGAGACACGCCTCCCTTGGACACTCTAGATGGCGCTCTTTTAACCTCTGGTGGCTGCCGGCCTTCTTTGACTATTGCCAGATCACTTACCTTGAAGGCCAGCATCTACCAGTCTTTCTGTTTCATTTTCACACTGCCTTCTTCTCTGCCTATGTCAAACCTCCCTACGGGCTTCTCTAAGAAAAACACATGTTTTTACATTTAGGAGGGTCCACCTGAATAGTCTAGGATAATCTCCGAAAATTACCTAAAGAATAGGTCACTTCTGTAGGCCTTTTTTGAGTGGAATCATAAACAAAAAACTGAAGATACATTGCTATGAAAACAGATTTATGGTATGATGTTATAAATTTTGAGTATTAAGCATAATCAGTTGAATCCAATTAAGAAATTGAAAATGTAGTAAAAAATGTGTATATGTATGAGTATGTGCATGTGTGTTGAAAAATCTATTATCCAATTGACCCAAAAGCAACTTATTCAGTTGGGACTAGACATTATTTTCAATTCTCCATTATTCACAAGGCAATTAAAAATTACAATTTCAACAGTCCACAAACAAAATAAGATTTTTTAATGTAAAGAGAAATTAATTATGTTCAAAGAGCCATTTTTCTTTCACTCAATTTCAGTACCACAAAGCTAAAAATGCTTCCATGACTACAATAAGTGTCACTGAAATCTATTATTTTTCTCCTCTGAGAAATGGAGATTTGATATTATGTGATATATACTAAGAAAATTGTAGTTTTCATAATTCTGATTTAATCTCATTTAAACTCGGTATATTTTTAAATTTGTAATTTGTTTTCCATGATACTGAATCTGGTTCCAGTTCTTTTTCATTATTTAATATACTGGCTAACCGTTCTAATTAGGAAAACAAGTCCTAGAAATCTCTTCATTTTGACAGGATGTTCTGATTTGCAAACAAATCATTAAAAATATAGCTCTCTAACAGAAAGCACATTTTGTTGATTGTCCTATTGTCTGAACATTTTTCATAATGATTCCTAACTAAAAACCCTTTCAACTTTGTAAGTACTACACTAGTGTGTGTCCCTAGTATGCACTTTCAAGCCTTTAAACAGGGAGGATAGCTCAAAGCTAGGTAATAACTAAATTTGTTTTAATTTTTGAAAAATCTTATATCTTGCAGAGCAGAAAAACACTTTTCTTTTGCTACATAAGTATGTGGTAGAAAGGTATACTCAGGTAGGCCAGTCAATCCTTGTTTATTTATTTTGTAAATTTGGTCCCAGAATATTTCTGGAAGGAACCACAGCTAGATAAGCTTCGGTTGCAGTCCCTTACCTCACTAACCTCTTTTGTGGCTTTATCCAGGCACTGTTACCATTTGCACGCTAAAGGGTTCATTTCACTGGGTCATACTTTCAAAGTTTTTTCCCTTTTGTGTGGTGGCATATGAGCATTTTGATCAAGCCATTAAGTTTGGAAACAATGTAACAAAAGTCATCTGTTGTTATAATGTGTTTTATTTTATTTTTTAATTGACAATGATTATACATATTCATGGGATATATATAGTGATATTTCAATACATATCATGTATAGTGATTATATCAGGGTAACTGGCACATCATCTCAAACATCATTTCTTTGTCTTGGGGATGTTCAATATCCTCTTTTTAGCTGTTTGAAATTATGTAATATATTATTGTTAACTATGGTCATCCTACAGTGGTATAGAAACTACCTCGCTGTAACGTATCTTTTAACAAATCTAATTTATTTCTTGACAGTATAGGGGAAGACTTGATTACACCCCATGCAATGACGTTCCAGTGTTTTCAGTCTCTTTGTAGCTATGTTATCCAGACATTGATTTGTATTTACATCTCATCTTTCTTTCTAAGAGAAATAGTGATCCAGAACCTGCGAGTCAAGATTAATATTCTCCAGCTACCAAGACAAGGGTTTACATTATAGTTTGTGTCTTAGTCCAAGTCTTGATGATACAGCTTACGTGGAAACACATAAGGTGTAGGTTTCTGATATGCGTGTCTAACACGTAAGGAAGTAACTATTTCCTAAGTACCTCCAAACAGCACTGCATCCTAAAGGAAATTTTTAGTTTTTTCTGCTGAAATATCCATTCGAGCATTGTGTTTGTTTGCTAGAGCCGCCATAACAAAGTGTTACAAAATGAGCACCTTAAATAAACAAAAGGAATTTATTACCTTGTGGTTCAGAAAGCTAGAAGTCGGATATCAAGGCGTCAGCACACCATGGTTCCTCTGAAGACACCAAGGATGGATCTGTTTCAGGACTCCTGGCCTGTAGCAGCATAACTCCAATCTTCACATGATATTCTCCCTTTGTGTGTGTTTTCCCCAATTTTCCCTTTTTATAAAGATAGCAGTCATATTAGATTAGGGCCTACCCTAATAACTTCATTTTAACCTGTGTCTTTGTAAAGACCCTATCTGTAAATAAAATCACAGGTAAAGTATTGGGGGTTAGGATGTGGGGTGTGCATGTGTGTGTGTGTGCATATGTATATATATCTATATATCTATATATATGTTGTTTTATATATATGTATATATATATATATATATATATGTTATCTGTTATCTGTTGTATGGTGGAACACAAAAGAACACCTAACAAGTATCATATGTTCCAATTTCTTAAAAGTAAAAAATTATCTTGTACCATTAATGGTGTTCTGAAAGGAAGAGTCAATCAATTTTCCTTCTGTGTATTTCTCTCTGGGAATAGGATACCAGCAAAAACAGCAGCTAGCTGAATACACTACAGGTCATATCAGAGCCTGCCATGTGCTCAGAAGTACCTTCATGGATCATATCAATGGTAGAACATACCACTGCTCCTATCATGTATGATCCTATTGTACACTCACCATCTATGAAGAAAAGCACTTGCCCTTGAGACACAGCAGCTCCTTTTAAATCTAGCTCTGATTAATCCAGAAAAATTGTCCCATTTGGATTATGTGAACTAGTGCTTTTAATTTGTTCACATAGCTCTCTAATGTCTTTTCAAAAAGTCTCCCACTGATAGAACTTACTGGAACAATTTCTCCTAGCATGTGCCTTGGTGAGACATTAATGACACTAATGACACTATGGACAGTTCGCAGAAGTCTGCTGCAAGCCTCATTGCGGACAGAACTATCCACATTTGTAGGAAGACTATCTGGATACACCTTTGTTTGACTCCATCCCCAGCAGGAGGTCCTCTCTCCTTCTTATTTTTATTTTTAAAATCACATCTGTTGTATTCACAGAAGTAACGCAGCAGGAGCAAATATGTATCTATGCCAAAGTGATGGAATATAAAATCCTATATATATATATGTATTTGGATACATACATATATAAATGTGTTTGAATAGACATAATAATGGACAAAAATAAATGTCTATTAAAGTGTTTCCCTAAAATTAAATATGGCCTATAGTTTTCCACTTACGTAAATCAAAAGCTGATAATTTTTGAAGATGAGTAAGACAAATAACACCACACACCCCACTTCAGACTCATAGAATAAAAAAGATACAATATTGGCAATGAAAAAGAAGATAGGAGGTACTGAAATAATTATGTGACTGCTATGTGCCACTGAGGGCAATATATTTAAAACCTAGAGGGCATGAGTAAGATATAAATGGGGGGGAAAATGTCACTCTCTATAGTATAATTTGAAGTCAGGTAACTTGATGCCTCCAGCTTTGTTCTTGTTTGCCTAGGATTGCCTTGGCTATTCAAGCTCTTTTTTGGTTCCATGTGACTTTTAAAATAGTTTTTTTTTTTTTTTTTTTTTCTAGTTCTGTGAGAAATGTTACTGGTAGTTTGATAGGAATAGCATTGAATCTGTACATTGCTTTAGGCAGTATGGCCATTTTAATGATGTTGATTCTTCCTACACATGAGCATGGGATGTTTTTCCGTTTGTTTGTGTCATCTCGATTTCTTTGAGCAGTGTTTTGTAATTCTCGTTGTAGAGATCTTTCACCTCCCTGGTTAGCTGTGTTCCAAGGTATTTTTTATTCTTTTTGTGGCAATTGTGAATGGGATTGCATTCCTGATTTGGCTTGTGGCTTGGCTATTATTGGTGTATAAGAATGCTAGTGATTTTTGTACACTGCTTTCACTGTCTTCATCATTTTTTTTTAGAAGTCATTCTAATTTTGTTCCTAATGTCTTTTTGCATTTACTTATATGTTATATACTATAAGGTTCATCATATTTGATATACAATCCTATATGTTTTGACAAATGTGTACAATCATGTAAATTTCACCATAATTGGGGCACAGAACAGCTTTGTACCCTGAAAATATTTTCTCCTATTTCCCCTTTGTGGCCAAACCTTTTTTTTTGTCCTCAGCTCTCCTGAAATTACTGACCCATTTTCTCTGTAAATTGACCTATTTCAGGATTTCATAGAAATGAATCATAGAGTCTATTGCTATTAACTTCTTTTTTATTTGAAACGTCTATCTCATTTTCATGCTATATTTCCCCTATGATGTTTTCTGTAGTCTTTGTAGCTTTATATAATATTTATTCTCCTTTGTGTCCATTTTGGTCTAGTCTTCATTTTTGAAATGGTGTTGTTTGTTTGTTCTTTCTTTGTTTGGGGGGTTACATCTTGTGTGTTATTAATTTCTGAGTTTTCATAATTCTGGTTTATGATGTTCTTTTACGTTGCAGGTTATTGTGTTAATGACTTTGGCTAATTTTAAAACATTAGGATATAGTTTTCCTCTGCTTTGTGGGCTGTAATTGTCTATAAAGCGGTCATTTTGCTTATTATGTTTGCTATTATAACTCTGAATGATATTTAACCTCAGTTATTTCTGAGGCTCATTTTCACAGGGAATTCATTAACTTGGATGTTAACTTCTTAGAAGGGAGCCACGATTTTGTATATTTTCTACTAATAACTTTCCCTCTTCTGTTGTTCTTGTGAAATATTCCATTTTATTCCCACAATTTAATCTGCTTCTTTCCCCATTTTTTGCGTAATTTAGATACTTTTCCCAACGGTTTCTTCTCAGTGCGGAGTTCTTCCCTGGGAGACCCTTTGATTGGCCAGTGTTGAGGGACGATAGGGCCCAATCTGTTCCAACCCTTTTAGGTCACACTGCAGAGAGCTCACACTCAGCATAAGGCAGTGCAAACCCCAGCCAGTTTCAACTGCTTTCTCAGATTTGTAACGACAGTTTCAGGTGAATATTGGTTAATTCTTATTCCATCAAATATTTCACCCCTTCCCTGTTTCCACTTGCACATAGGGAAGCTTATACCACACCGGCCTTGTAGTTTTTGGTAAGTTATTCCCAACATAGATACTTGGAGGTTGGTTTGTTGTTATATTTTTGCCTTATATTTTTCTTTATATTACGTTGCCCATGGGCTTTTGGTTTTGTTTTATTCGTTTCTCTGTGAGTTCTTGTGAGGAGATTTGGAGATTTTCAAAAGCTAAGAACCTGTTGTAGAAGATTTTAACTCATTTTTTTTCAGTAACTAATAGAAAAACACAAAAATTAAGTCAAAAATTTCAATAACACAATTAATACAATTGATTTAATTTACCAAATTGAACCCATACCAAATAATGTCATAATACACATTCTTTTAAAGTACACATGAAACATTTAAAAAAAATTCTTGACCATAAGGCAATTATCATCAAATTTAAAATGATAAAATGATATCTCTACATATATCTCCATCTACATTCAGTCATGCACCCATAGTTATGTTCTGGTTAATGAAAGACGGCACATATTGATGGTGGTCCCAAAGGATTGTAATATTGTATTTTTATTATACAGTGTTCCTGTTTTGACATGACAACTAAAAGACAAATATATTTAATGTGATATGAAGATTAAGTCATACAGTACTTTAAACTTGGACATGAAATTTGTCCACTGCTCAAGAAAATTACGGAGTTTGATCTACTGAATCCTTAGTTCACTGAAAAATTCAAACTGCTTATATTTTGTGATGCCATCATTCAAAAGATGGTTTTCAGGTCCTATGGATCTTAACTACTTCTGCCTAGAAGTAACACACATGACTTTGCGTCAGCTCTCTTTGGCTGACACTAGTCTGATAATCTCATTTAACTATAATGAGTGTCAAAAATTAGAGTGTACTAGTTTGTTCAGGTTACTTAACAAAATATCTAGACTAGGTAATTTATAAGCAGCAGTAATTTACTGCTTGCAGTTCTGGAGTCTTCAGTGTCTGGTGAGAGCTTGCCCTGCTTCACAGCTGGCACCTGCCATCTGTGTCTTCACAAGGCAGAAGGAGTAGGCAGACTATCTTAAGCGTCATTTATAAGGGCACTAATCCTATTCACAAGGGCAGAAGCTTCATAACCTAACCACTCCCCAAAGCCCCCACCCACCCTTAATATCATCACCTTGGGGCGTTAGGTTGCAACATAGGAATTTGGGAGCAACACAAACATTCAATCTTTAGCAGAGGGGCGTGTGGATATTCAGGGAATGGCAAATGTCTCTGACATTTCTAGTCCTTGTTTTTTGTGACCTTGAAAAGTTACTTAACCATTGTAATTTCAATCGCTTATCTGTAATAGAAGATCAATTAAAGATTGAAATAAATGAGACTTTTAATGTGCTCTGAGAGAGACCTGTACAGGTTTCACTATATACTATTAAATGAGCTTGTACAACTTCCTGAACTTTCCTCAGTTTCAGTTTTTTTCTTTAATGTGACAATAATACTATTGAGAGGATTAAATACGTTTTAATTGTTTTAGTACACTGGAGTACAGTAAGGGCTCAAAAACTGTTATTGTATAAACATAATTAGTATTATTCACTGATAATGGTAATTGCAATAAGAGAACAAAAGTAATACATAAAACATGTGATCACATCTGCCGAACTTCATAAAAGCTCTCAATACTTTTTATTTTATTTATTTATTTTTGAGACAGAGTCTCACTCTGTCACCCAGGCTAGAGTGCAGTAGCGGGATCTTGGCTCACTGCAAACTCTGCTTTCCAAGTTGAAGAGATTCTCCTGCCTCAGCCTCCTGAGTAGCTGGGATTACCAGTGCCTGCCACCATGCCCACCTAATTTTCATATTTTTAGTAGAGACAGGGTTTCACCATGTTGGCCAGGCTAGTCTCAAACACTTGACCTCAAGTGATTCACCTGCCTCAGCCTCCTGAAGTGCTGAGATTACAGGCATGAGCTACCACATCCAGCCTCAATACTTTTAAAATACTCTGTTTGCCTTACTCTAAGATTTGCTATTTGAGACATACACTAGGTTTCCTGCACTGTCACGTGACCTTTTTAAAAATAAAGTATTCAGCTCTTAGTAATTGTGCAATAAATGTTGATTTACTAACTGCCTAGCAACATAATAAGGCTGTTGGATTTGACAGAACTTGCAGAAAATAAGTGCTGATTGTTTCTCAGAGCTCGCCTTTGTATTTCTGCTAAATATGTTTAGCTAGGGTCTGCTGATGAGATGAAAAACTGAACAGTGGAATTTGTACTCAGGAAGTTATGTAACATTTTATGACAGGTCTTAAAACAATGAAAATTCAGCCACTGAATGTTTCAAACATGTATTTGCTGTGTTGCCGAAGTAGAAAGAGCAGAAGGGAAACATCATGGGAAGAAAGACTATTTGGCTTCTGATTGCAGGAGTACTTTGGGCATATAACGTTTATACTCCTCTCTCAAATAATATCGAGGAACGCTGGTGACTGGTGTGGATAGCTATACCTGTGAAAATGGTAACAAATCTGCTAAGTTTAGAATTTCATAATCTCTGTGAATATTTAAGCTTAATTAGGAGAAAATGATTACCAGCTATATTATTTTAAAAATTTTCTGCTGTCTTGGAAATTTTGCTCTTAGAGTTTGCTTGCTGATTTTTGAAACTTTAAAAAAAAAAATCTTCATTCTTTAACACAGACCCCTAACAGAATAAGCATGAAGGAAAGTATTCAAATAATTTTATTTTTAAATATTAGAAATCAAAATGTGCTGGCTGAGAAAAACAATTAATCTTACTGTGATTTTCATGGCATGAATACTGACAGAATGAAGACTGTGAAGTATAAACTTCAGAAAAGATAAAATTGAGTGGCACTGTGATTAGTTGTATAAAATTCTATGCAACAATCTTGGATTCAGACATGAAAATGCAATCTTACTGAAATGTTCTGTCAAAAGGTCAACTGGTAAAAGGCCAAGGACAATTGAACACACAGCATGATTCTCAGTTGAAGGAGAGTGAGCCACTGAGGCAACAGGGCAGCTGCCTGGCTGGCTGCTCCCAGTGTCCACACTGGCCCTTGGAGACCTGTAGTTCTTTTCTAATGAGGCTAACTATTTGGATATGAAGCCATTCATTATATATATTTTTTGAACCTTCTGTAGCAAACTGCCTTCTTGTAGCAAAAGAAAATAATAATCCAAGGACACTTAGCCTGGATATTAAACCCTTGGCTGACACTCTTGTTTCCTTCCATATATTTTTAGATATTTCAGCATTCTTTTCTGGCATTTAATGCAGCTCTGAATAAGTGTGATACATGCCTTATTCTCAGGGGTTTTATGTGTTTCTTTGTTTTTTGTTTATGTTTTTATAAAGACAGGTTCTTGATCTCTCTGTTGCCCAGGATGGAGTGCAGTGGTGTTCACAGTTTACTGCAGCCTGGAACTCCTGGGCTCAAGTGATCCTCCCACTACTTGGCCTCCCAAGTAATTAGGGCTACAGGCACATACCACCATGCCTAGCTATTAAAAAAAAATTTTTTTTTTAGAGATGGGGTCTTGCTATGTTGCCCAGGCTGGTTTTAAACTCCTGGACTAAAGCAATCCCCCAACCTCCCAACCTTTGCCTCCAGTGCACTGGGACTACAGGCATCAGCCACTACATTCAGTCCTGCATTTTAATTTTCTATTAGTTACTTCACTTTCTAGTCATTCTATTAGCATATACACTTGGTCTTCTGTATACACGGGTTTTGCATACCATGTATGTTTTTCATCCTCAAGTTTAATTTTTAAAAATCTATGTATAAGTAGACTCACTCAATTCAAACTCATTAAATGGTCTAGTGTATGTTGTTATTGGATTTGGGTCAGTTTCACTGTAATATAGCTTCAAGCCTTATTTTTTAAAAGTTATTCTGGAATTATTTATAAAAATATTTCTTTTGGGTTATTGTTTTGCTTTATTATTTGTATTTATTATGTGTATATATATATATTTATATGCTAAAATAATGTCATTTCTCTTTGGAACTTCTTAGTCTCTTTTTACATTTCACTTCCTTGTGTTTGTTTTTTTATTTCTATCATACATAATACCTTGAGTTTCTTTTAACTTGGTTTTATTTCTGAAGTTATTAGTCTTTTTTGCCTTATTCCTTTTCTGAGTTTAACCAGTACTAGTGCTAGTACTAATTTTTAGTCACTCCTTATCTTATTAAAACGTGAATAATACAAAAGTTGTATACATAACATTCATGCAAGTTACTATGTATTATATAAAAATAATAACAGGATCTAACACATGAAGAAAACTAGAAAAAAACTTACTACAAAGATAAAATATATTACATATTATTTCAAAATGATTTTAAAAAATAACAGAAGAAATATCAAAAAGCAAAAACACACATATTCAAATGATAGATAGGCAGATATTTGTAAATGATTGCTAGTTAAAAGGAAGGAAGAACAATTGGATAAAATTGTTTTTGGTATTGATTTTTTGACCTAATAAACCAGGCAGTGATGTCTTAGAAACAATGCTTCTATGAGGAAAAATAATTACATAAACTTTCCAAATTAATATCTACAGTTTAATAATTGTTTCTGCAATTGAATAACTGACTCTAATAATAAATATAAATATTGCATCTAAATTTGCTGTGCAATAAAAATATTGCTATCATTTTTGCCAATTTTATTATTTATTTTTATATACTTTGAAAATGTATAAATTTTGGTTATTGTCACATTCAAGATAACCTTCTTCTGACTTCTAGCCAAAGGAAAAATACAAATTTTTTGATTCATTCTAATATACTATACTATATAATATACTATAGAATAGATACATGCAACTTTTCCAAAATTGAATTCTATATACATTGTTGCTCTGAGAGGCATCCTAGTGCAGTATAATTAATCCATCAGGAGACACAGATTATTGAGCTGAAGCAATGTCCAGCTGTGACCTTAGACAAGCCAGTCTCTTCAAGCATCAATTTCTCTTTATTGTGTTGCATAATAAGCCTTTACTTTTATGGAGTTCAGACTTCTAAAATGATGAACCAGTTAATTCTGACCCATAATTATTAAAAACCTAGCTAACTGTAATCCCAACACTTTGATAGGCCAAGATGGGTGGATCACTAGGTCAGGAGTTTGAGACCAGCCTAACTAACATGGTGAAATCCCATCTTTACCAAAAATACAAGAATTAGCCAGGCATGGTAGCGCACACCTGTAATCCCAGCTACTCAGGAGGCTGAGGCAGAAGAATTGCTTGAGCCCAGGAGGCAGAGGTTACAGTGAGCCGAGATCGTGCCACTGCACTCCAGCATGGGCAACAGAGAGACTCCATCTCAAAAAAAAAAAAAAAAAAATCTAGCTAAAATATCTTATAAAGGGCTAATAAGATATAGAAACTTCTAGGCCAAAAATTTTAAAAGACAAGAGAAAACTTCTCAAAAAATAATTCTACCACTCAACATCCTCTCTGCCCTAATGGCATGTGGTAATCAAAAGGAAACAAACCAAGATGAGCTTTGGGAGCTTTGGAAGCTTCTCAGGGTTATACATGCAAATTTAAGAGCCTTGCAGATATGAGTACACTCATACATCACTCCTCACTTTAAGTGAGGCCCTGAAGAAATAAACTCTCAGAGTCAAAGTGAACCTGGTGTAAAACAAAACTCACTTCTGTTTATAGCCTTGCTGCACATCATCCAGGTGGCTGGAGGAACCTCAAGCTTTGAATTTAAATTAAATTAAAGTAGTATGAGAGGTAATTACTACTGTGTGTTTGACTGAAATACTTAAAAGACATTGTTGGAGATATATAGTACCATCATAGTCTTTAAATTATTTTTTGTGAATACCTTATGAAATTGAATGCCCAAAACACTATAAAATGTACTTGGGCAAACAAGTAAGCAAGAAACCATGAAGGAAAGCAAGCTGAATCAGCAGACAATAGAAATACTCTACAAAATTGAGTTATTAGAGCTAATATCTAAGAATACGATATTCACAGAACATGAAACAACTGTCCTACTTTCTTCAATAAATTCAGAATAAGGGTTACAAATTTCATTAGAAAATTAGAGCTTAAAAAAATTCTAAAACTAAAAAATAAACTTATCAAAATTAAAACCTTAAAAATGGCATGAGTAATTTTACACAGCTGAAGAGATCATTTGTAAATTGATAGATGGGAAAGATGCGTCATATCAACTCATGTAACTAGGCAAAATGAAGCTTGAAGAGACAAAAAGATAAATAACACAGAAAAGAAGATTAAGATATAGTAGATACAGTCTGAAAATACAATAGTGTTTTAAATATTATACCAAAAAGACAGGCAAGAGAATGGGAGAGGAGGATATTTAAAAATATAACAGTAGGCTGGGTGTGGTGGTTCATTCCTGTAATCTAAGCCCTTTGGGAGGCTGAGGTGGATGGATCACCTGAGGTCAGGAGTTTGAGACCAGCCTGGCCAACATGGTGAAACCCTGTGTCTACCAAAAATACAAAAAAAAAAAAAAAAAAAAAAAAAAAAAAAAAAAAAAAAAAAAAAAAAACGGCGTGGTGACAGGAGCCTGTAATCCCAGCTACTTGGGAGGCTGAGGCAGGAGAATTGCTTGAACCTGGGAGGTGGAGGTTGCAGTGAACCAAGATCACGCCATTGCACTCCAAACTGGGTGATAAGCGCGAAACTCTGTCTCAAAAAAAAAAAAAAAAATATATATATATATATATGTGTGTATATACATATATACACATACATATACATGCATATATGTGTATATGTGTGTGTATATGTATGTATATATGTGTGTGTGTATATATATGCATATAATGTAGCTTTACAGAAGTACCAGTTATACTGAAAGCTTACTTCTCAACAGCAATAATGTAAGCTCTAGGCCAGGGGAATGATAATATTAATGTACAGAACAAAAATGACAGCCAACCTAATTTTATGCCTCATAAAAATATTATTTAAGAATAAAGGAGAAACAGAGACATATTTAGATAAACAAGAACTAAGACAGCTTGCTATTAATAGGTCAAATTGAAAGAAATTTAAAATAAAGCATGTTAGGCAAAATGAAAACACAAATAAAAGATTAAGATGTAGGTAGAAGCAAAGGACAAGAATGTGTTAAGGTGTGGATAAACCTTAATAAAGTTGGATAGTTTAAAATAACATATATAAAATTAAAACATTAGAATAAAAGGAGCTGTAAGTTAAGAGGAGTGGGAAGGATAGATTTTAAATGTTGTAAACTCTTTTTATTGTCCAAAAGGAAATAAAAGATTAGGATTGGCATTTGATAAGTTCATTAGCCTTTGCCTTTGAGAAGTTAATAAATGACACATTGTAACACTGAGGACAACCATTTAAGTATAGATACTGTATAACTTCTAAACTGTTAGAGGAAAAAATAGAATAATTGAAAGGTTAATATGAAA
>PVKV010007831.1:0-41461 GCA_004027835.1 Alouatta palliata
TTTTTTCATATGTTTGTTGGCTTCATGTATGTCTTCTTTTGTAAAGTGTCTGTTCATATCCTTCGCCCACTTTTGAATGGGCTTGTTTGTTTTTTTCTTGTAAATCTGTTTCAGTTCTTTGTAGATTCTGGATATCAGCCCTTTGTCAGATGGGTAGACTGCAAAAATTTTTTCCCATTCTGTTGGTTGCCGATTCACTTTTATGAAAACACACATCAACAAAGCATGTACATTTTTTGGTGCAATTTTGCATAAGGTTACATAAAAAAGCAGAAAGTGGTGAAATGATAGCTATGCCTGATGCCAGTCACACTGATTAGGGTGGGAAAGGAGTGGGATGCATCTCTCTTCCTGCATCATCGCTTCATTTCTCACTATCAATAGTGAGTACATATTACTTTCTTAATTTTAAAAAGTGACATAAATAATAAATTAAAGAAAAAGTAGTAAATGAGCCTAGACTTTAACTCCATGTAGATCAAACAGACCTGAAGCTAACCGAACATCAATTGATAAAAGTTTCTTTCTTTCCCCCAAGCCTTAATTGGCCTCAAGATCTAGCTAGTGATGGTCCTGGCACAACTCTTCATTAAGCAAACTATTTAAATGTGTAGATAGGTCAGAGTAAGGATTCTTGGATTTTGCATGAAGAAGCTAATAATACAATTTATCTGTATCATTTTCTTGAAACCACTTGCCCAGTTAAAGACCCATCGATTGGACTTTGTGAATAGATGACAGTCACTGTAAGCAAACTATGTAGATGTTAACATCTCTAAAACGACTTCATGGTACTTTACTAATTGTGGAAATTCTGTGCATTGGTACTTTATGTCAGTCCTTCTTCTCATTATGTTTTAATTTTAAATTTCAAATCATCTAAAAACAAAGATTTCTTGTTTAAAACCTTAACCATTTATTGAAATACAATTTTTAAAGATCAAATTAAGTTACTGAATTATCACTTTTCTACATAAGAGTTTTCTTTCAAGGACAAAATCTTTCATGATTATCACTTGAGATTGATCCTATCTATATTTTAATTTTAAAATATCCATCAAGTCAATAGTTATCTGACCGCTGAATCCAAAAATTTCATGTCAGGAAGTCACACAAGCTACTAACATGGACCAGAATAATCACTGAGGTTAGGTAAATTTAACTCACGATGTTGACTTCTTCCTTTTAATTACTTACCTCTTGAATGTAGTCAATAGTTTGATGAGCTCTGATTATGAAGAACTGAGCTAAAAATATTTTGAATTAATAATCATCTGCAATGTGACATTAAAGACTGTAAAACTTTAGTCCTCTGCACCTCTTCTCATTTTTTTTTTAGACAGAGTCTAGCTCCGTGGCCCAGGGTGGAGTCCAGTGGAACCATCTCGGCTCACTGTAACATCCACTCTCTTGCCTCGGCCTCCTGAGTAGCTGGACTATAGGCCCACGCCACCACACCCAGCTAATTTTTGTATTTTTAGTAGACACAGGGTTTCACCATGTTGGCCAGGATAGTCTCCATCTCCTGACCTCGTGATCCACCCACCTTGGCCTCCTAAAGTGCTGAGATTACAGTCGTAAACCACCACGCCTGGCCTCTCATTCTTTTCTCATGACACAACTTTAGGGTTATGACTGAGGTGAATCTCTAATGACTAGTGGCCAGGTCATTTGATCTTTGCATTTTGCTGGAAAATTAACAGGAACATTTACCTGCCCTTAATAAAAGTCTATATTCCACTAAAAGAAACTCAGGTTTAAAATTTCCCTAAGCCTGAAAGAAATGCTTCTATAACCTAGTATGTCAAGGTGATCTAAATGAGGATTTTCCAAGACAATCACATAAAAAGAAGCTTTTGCCACTAGACTTAAAATAGATTGGATTTTTACAATTTAATAAATTGACAAAGTCCACTGTAATTCTTTAGAAGTGAATCTCTTTTAATCTTCCAAGTTCATTGGCTTCATTATTGCAAATAATGTCTAAACCAGTATTTCATCTGTACCTTTCCACAGAGCTTCTCAGAGTCCTGGAAAAACTACTGATTTTATAACATGCTTTAGTTTTCATCAGATATCAACAAAGAAAAGTCTTTCTGCCTTAGCTCTAAAATGTTTGCTCTGCATTAATATATTTTGCTAGTATATGTAAATAATCTTTTCCTTCAAGCAAATATTTGAGAACCTACTACGTTCTAGTTCTTGCCAAGCTCTTCAAGCATTTAAGGAAAATAAAGACAAAGATCTGACATAAGTACTAGTTTATAGTACACTAAGAGTCTTTTCCTAAAAGAGTTTTAAAATAAATTTTTACTAACTCAATAACTATTTAATTAGATGTTTAATGGAACACACATGCTATTTCCTATCCTTTTAGTAACTAATTAATGGATTTTCCTATTTTGCTTTAAATGTTGTACCAGCCTCCGCACTGTTTCTTTGAATCTTTTCATTCATTGAGGCCCGGCGGTCAGTAGCCTTCGACCAAGGAGCAGATAGTAATGTAACTTCCAAAATTACTTTACTTTATTTCCATAGTACTCTTTCTTTTACAAAAGAGTATTCTGAGATGCTTGGATTAGGGAGAATATTTTTATTTAAATATTAGGAATTTGTGCCTGCATAAATTTAAATCACAATACCTTCCTCTGCAAGGACTTATATGTCATGCTGAGAGTTTATCAGTTTTATATCAGTTTTATCTGTGGTGTTAATGGAAATTCAAATTGTTAAATTAGATTCAGATATCATATTCATGGTTTCCATTATTGAGAAAAAAAGCAGATAGCTGAATACATTTGGAAACTGTGCATGTTCAAGGTAATAACTATACTAAATGTGATAAAAAATGTAATTTAAAAAAAATGTAGTTTTAGGGAAACAGTCTTTCCAACATAAATTCTCAAACATAGCTATAAGATTTTTTTTCCAGTAAATTCTAGTCTGTTCCTTATCCCAGAAAAAAATTTTTCAGTTGATGAGAAAGAAAGTTTGATATTAAAGAATTCGTGTTATTGAAATTCCCACCAGTTACTAATTTCTCTTGAGAGCCATGGCCAGACCTTAAAGGAGAGAAAATGTATACCCTTCTGCAGAGTACCTCTGTTAACCAGACAAATTACAGAATATATGGCTGAAAGAGCTTAAGTTCACCAGTCCCCTTCTACCATCAGATATTAGATTTCCCTAATTTGCAGTAGATGATGATCCATAAGATACTTCTATGTATTTGCAAAAACAACCTTTGAAAAGTATGATGCCATCCAGTAGGTGTTTTCCTGGAAATTTTCTTTAAATAGTACCTTAAAGTTCACACTAGAATTCTTAGAAAGGAGATTTATAGAACTCACACTTAGGTTTCCTATTAGAACTACATCAAAGAGAATATGAACTAACATCTCTAGCTGATGGTTACAAACGAAGATGCTGGAGTTAAAATGCCTGGGTTTAATTCCCAGTTGTGTAATCCTGCACATATTAGTTTCTGTCATTCTTCTTCAAGCGTAAAATTGAGATGAAACTGGTGCTCTCCTCAAAGGGTTATTGTGAAGATTAAATAAAGTGCTTAGTACAATGCCTAGCACATAGTTCCCTCTCTACAAATTCCTCATTCAACAAACATGTGTGCTACTATTTGGTCATTTTCGACGTTTTTACTCTCTATAACTTTTCTTAATATACTTTAAAGAGTTTATTGGCATATTCAAAGAACTAGATTCATACTGGTTTTCTAAAGAATATTTTTAATTTTCTGCCTTCCTTTTTAAAATTTTATAAAATTGAGATACATCTTTTTCTCAATATTCCGTTTTCTTCAGATATCTTGTTATCTCTAGGCGTTTTTTTTTAATTTTGTCTTCTTTCCTAAATGTGGGCATTAAGACACTGATTATCACTCGTACTATAAACAATAGGTTTGAGCATGTATTCTAGAGTTTTCAATGTTCATGTTAATTTTCTCTTTGATTGAAGAATAAACTGGAAGTGAATTTTTTTTTTTTTTTTTTTTTTTTTTTTTGAGACAGAGTTTCGCTCTTGTTACCCAGGCTGGAGTGCAATGGCACGATCTTGGCTCACCGCAACCTCCGCCTCCTGGGTTAAAGCAATTCTCCTGCCTCAGCCTCCCGAGTAGCTGGGACTACAGGCACGTGCCACCATGCCCAGCTAATTTTTGTATTTTTAGTAGAGATGGGGTTTCACCATGTTGACCAGGATGGTCTCGATCTCTTGACCTCGTGATCCACCCGTCTCGGCCTCCCAAAGTGCTAGGATTACAGGCATGAGCCACCGCGCCCAGCCGGAAGTGAATTTCTTAATTTTCATGTAGTTGAAATTCCTTTGTGTCATCCCTTGGTTTTTAGATTACTATATTGTTTGAGAATATCTTTTATTTTAGTGTCATCTCTATTCAAAAAGATTTTTGCCTTGACAATTAAAAATGTACTACCATCTAAGAAAATTTCTCTAAATTAGTAATTCTGATACAACTTTAATAATATCCAAGAAGATTTCTGCGGGCCGTGTAGCCTTGATGTTGAGAAATATAGAATCATTAGTAAAACCAAAAGAAAGTCAATGTTTGAATGTCTGGATATTCTGTTTCCTTATAAATTTTAAGTACCTAGTAGAAATCAAGAATAAGGTATGGAAGAATTTTAACTATTTCTACTTGCTTATGCTTTTTACTCCACTCAGTTTTAATAATGTCTTTATAATGTTAGTCAGTCCAGGAAGTTTTCTTGAGGTAAACTGACAGGAACTAAAGCATCAAAGCAGAATGGTGAGTGTGAAATGGGCCCAGCAGACTGGGTTCAGGAAAGACACAGACTGTCAAGTTCAAGCCCATGTTTAAATATATGTATAAATAAGTAGACCATTTAAACAACATGTAATGGACATTAGATAAGAAAACCTTACTATTATGATAATTCTGTACCAAGAAGAAAAAACAAACAAAAAATGCAAGAACAAATGGCTTAACTTCCAAGACACGGCCAGCAACAGCGAAACAGACTTTCATATAAGTTCTAGAAGTTTACAAATCTGTCCCCAAAAAACAAGACATTTATCTGAATCCACAGTTCTCACTATTTTATGCAGCGTTATAGAGAGAAAAACTATTTGCATAACCTTGAGCAAGTGGTTCTCATAGAACTTCAGTTTCCACACCTGATAAACAGCTGTGGAGTGGTAAAGGGCATGACTCTATAATCTGTACAGTTATTTTTAGCTTTAGTATTCTGTAGTTCTGCAGGCTGGTTCACATATGTCTACACTAAGCATTAAAAACATATGAAGAGGCTGGGCATGGTGGCTTATGCCTGTAATCCTTGCACTTTGAGACAGCAGGGCGGGCGGATCACTTGAGGTTAGGAGTTTGAAACCAGCCTGGCCAACGTGATGAAACCCCATCTCTAATGAAAAAAAAAAAAAATACAAAAACTTCAGCCTGTAAAAGTTTGGTGGGTGCCTGTAATCCCAGCTACTCGGGAGACTGAGGCAAAAGAATTGCTTGAACCCAAGAGGCAGAGGTGGCAGTGAGCCAAGATCATGCCACTGCACTCCAGCCTGGGCAGTGACTCTATCAACGAGACTCTGTCTCAAAATAAAATGAAATAAAATAAAAACATATGAAAAAAGTTCAACACAAATAGCAGGGCTATAAGATAACTTATTTAAATGATTTGGATTAAATACACAGCACCCTAAAGGATTATTTGACAAGACTAGTTTTGAAGTTATCTTTTCATTGTTAATAACCTAAGCCTTTAGGTATAAAGATTAATCATGTCAGAAGTTATTGTGTGATGTGAAAATTTGATTTAACTACCTAAAACTGTAAGAAGAAAGTAAACTTCTGAGTACCAAATATGGGCCAAGAAATATGCATTAGGTGTTTTACATGTTTTGTAAGTGGAAATGATGAACATAAAATTGCAAACTATCAGCCTCTAGCAGATGCTATTGGTTCCCTGCTCATATCCCTCAGGTGGTGTGACTTCAATTTGCTCCTGAACAAATATTATGCCAACTGGCAATATCTGCATCTTTTTATCTAAAGTCTGGGAAGCCATGGAAGGCCGTTTTGCCTGCACGGAGCAGGCAGATGACTAGCTTGTCCATTCTACAGGCAAAGTGTGTGTTTTACACTAATAACTTAAAAAAACACAAGATATGAATTTATAAAAGGAAAGAGGAGATTGTACTTCTTTTAAAGAGTTACAGTCTGCAAGGTGGCCATTCCAAAGGCTGAGAAGCGTGCCTCAGGCCAACAACAAAAAAACGAGCACTTCAAAGGAGTTGGAGTGGGATCTTTATGCTAAAGGAATTGGCTAAACACACAGATTCAAGTAACAGGAGGAGCTATGAATACAAAGGTAGTCCTGACACACCCATATTGAGCAAACATGCATGTAACATACAACCTATGTTCGCTCTGGAGTAGAGACTTAACATTCAGATGTATTATAATTAGACACTACAAATCAAAAGATCTTTTCAGGACAAAAAGGCACACAAGTGTACAATTTCTGTAAACAAGCTAGAATCACTTTGTGGTCAGTGGCCTTCTTACCTGAAGAAAGTTACTAACATCAGTCTCTAATCCAAGATAAGAAAAGTGCCCTGATATGTTCAGGGCATATGTTCCAAGACTGCCACTGAATGCCTGAAACTGAGGATAATTTACTAAGTGAGATGGACCTCAAATGGAACAAGTTTCTGTTTGTGTTTTTTTCATGTATTTTTCAACTTTTATTTTAGATACAAGGGGTACGTATGCAGGTTTGTTACCTTTTACAGAGTATAGTACCGAAAAGGTAGTTTCAATCCATGCCTCCCACCCATAGTAGTCCCAATTTCTGTTGTTGCCATCTTTATGTTTCTGAATACTCAGTGTTTAGTTCTCATTTACAAGTGAGAATCTGTGATAATTTGTTTTTTCTTCCTGTGTTAATTAGCTTAGGATAATGACCTCCAGTTACATCCATTTTGCTTCAAAAACATGTGATTCCATTCTTTTTTATGGTTGTGTGATATTCCATAGTATATATATAACACATTTTCTTTATCCAGTCCACCAGTGCTAGGCACCTAGGTTGATTTCATGTCTTTGCTATTGTGAATAGTGCTGCAATAAACATGCAGGTGTATCTGCCCTCTTGAAGAAAGATTTGTTTTATTTTGGATATATACCCAGAAATGGCATTACTGGCTTGAATGGTGTTCTAAGTTCTTTGAGAAATCTCCAAACTACTGTCCATAGTAGCTAAACCCATTTACTTTCCCATCAACAGTTTATAAGCATTTCCTTCTCTCTGTAGCCTTGCCAGTATCCATTGTCTTTTTGACTTTTAATAATAGCCATTCTGTAAACAGCTCAGAGAAGAATATAAATTACTTGATGGAGCTGAAAAATACAACACGAGAACTTCGCAAAGCATACACAAGTTTCACTCGCTGAATTGACCAAGCAGAAGAAAGGATATCAGAGACTGAAGATCAACTCAATGAAATAAAATGAGATGGCAAGTTTAGAGAAAAAAGAGTGAAGAGAAATGAACAAAGACTCCAAGAAATAAGGGATTATGTGAAAAGACCTAATCTATGTTTGATAGGAGTACCTGAATGTGACAGAAAGAATGAATCCAAGGTGGAAAACACTCTTCAGGATATCATCCAGGAAAACTTCCCCAACCTAGCAAGGCAGGCCAACATTCAAGTCCAGGAAATACACCACAAAGATATTCCTCAAGAAGAGCAAACCCAAGGCACATTATTGTCAGATTCACCAGGGTTCAAATGAAGGAAAAAATGCTAAGGGCAGCCAGAGAGAAAGGCTGGGTTACCCACAAAGGGAAGCCCATCAGACTCACAGCAGATCTCTCGGCAGAAACCCTACAAGCCACAAGAGAGTGGAGGCCAATATTCAACATCCTTAAAGAAAATAACTTCCAACCTAGATTTTCGTATCCAGCCAAAATAAGCTTCATAAGTGAAGGAGAAATAAAATCCCTTACAAACAAGCAATTGCTCACAGATTTCATCACCACCAGGCATGCTTTACAAGAGCTCCTAAAAGAAGCAATAAACAAGGAAAGGAACAACCAGTACCAGTCACTCCAAAAACGTACCAAATGGTAAAGACTGTTGACACAATGAAGAAAATGTGTCAACTATCAGGCAAAACATCCAGTTAGCATCAAAATGGCAGGATCAAATTCACACATAACAATATTAACCTTAAATGTACATGGGCTAAATGCCCTAATCAAAAGACACAGACTGGAAAATTGGATAAAAAGTCAAGACCTATCAGTATGCTGTATTCAGGAGACCCATCTCACATGCAAGGACACATATAGGCTCAAAATAAAGGGATGGAGGAAGCTTTACCAAGCAAATGGAGAACAACAACAACAACAAAAAAAGCAGGAGTTACAATCCCAGTCTCTGAGAAAATAGACTTTAAACCAACAAAGATGAAAAGAGACAAAGAAGGACATTACATAATGGTAAAAGGATCAATCCAACAAGAGGAGCTAATGATCCTAAATATATACGTGTCCAATACAGGAGCACTCAGATACATAAAGCAAGTTCTTAATGACCTACAAAGAGACTTAGACTCCCACATAATAATAGTGGGAGACTTTAACACTCCACTGTCAATATCAGACAGATCAACGAGACAGAAAATTAACAAGGATACCCAGAACTTGAACTCAGATCTGGACCAAGCAAATCTAATAGGCATCTACAGGACTCTCCACCCCAAATCACAGAATATACATTCTTCTCAGCACCACATCACACTTACTCTAAAATTGACTACATAATTGGAAGTAAATCACTCCTCAGTGAATGCAAAAGAACGGAAATCATAACAAACAGTCTCTCAGACCACAGTGCAATCAAATCAGAACTCAGTCTTAAGAAACTAACTCAGAATTGCACAACTTCATGGAAACTGAACAACTGGCTCTTGAATGTTGAATAGATAAGCAATGAAATGAAGGCATAAAAAAGATGTTCTTCAAAACCAGTGAGAACAAATATACAATGTACCAGAATCTCTGGAACACATTTAAAGCAGTGTCTAGAGGGAAATTTATAGCAATAAATGCCCACATGAGAAGCAAGGAAAAATCTAAAATTGACAACCTATCACCAAAATTGAAAGAACTAGAGAATCAATATCAAAAAAAAAAAAAAAAATCAAAAGCAAGTAGAGGACAAGAAAAAACTAAAATCAGAGCAGAACTGAAGGAGACAGACACACAAAAAACCCTTCAAAAAATCAATAAATCCAGGAGCTGGTTTTTTGACAAGATCAACAAAATAGACCACTAGCCAGAATAACAAAAAAGAAAAGAGAGAAGAATCAAATAGATGCAATAAAAATCGATAAAGGGGATATCACCACAGATTCCACAGAAAAACAAACTACAATCAGAGATTACTACAAACAACTCCATGCACATAAACAAGTAAACCTGGAAGAAATGGATAAATTCCTGAACACTTGCACCCTCCCAAGTCTAAACCAGGAAGAAGCTGAAACCCTGAATAGACCAATAACAAGGACTGAAGTTGAAGCAGCAATTAATAGCCTACCAACTAAAAGAAGCCCAGGTCCAGATGGGTTCACAGCCAAATTCTACCAGACATAGAAAGAGGAGCTGGTACCACTCCTTCTGAAACTATTCCAAACAATACAAAAAGAGGGAATCCTTCCCAAATCAGTTTATGAGACCAATATCATCCTGATATGAAAAAAGAAAATTTCAGGCCAATATACATGATGAACATAGATGCAAAAATCTTCAATAAAAAACTGGCAAACCAATTGCAACAGCACATCAAAAAGCTTATCCATCACAATCAAGTAGGCTTCATCCTGGGGATGCAAGGCTGGTTCAACATACGAAACTCTATAATTATAATCCACCACATAAACAGAATCAAAGAAAAAACCACATGATTATCTCAATAGATGCAGAGAAGACCTTCGACAAAATCCAACAGTGCTTTATGCTAAAAACTCTCAATAAATTAGGTATCGACAGAACGTATCTCAAAATAATAAAAGCTATTTACAATAAACTCACAGCCAATATCATACTGAATGGACAAAAACTGGAAGCATTCCCTTTGAAATCTGGCACTAGACAAGGATGTGCTCTCTCACCACTCCTAGTCAATACAGTATTGGAAGTTCTAGCCAGAGCAATCAGGCAAGAAAAAGAAATAAAGGGTATTCAATTAGGAAAGGAGGAAGTCAAATTGTATCTATTTGCAGATGACATGATTGTATATTTAGAAGACCCCATCATCTCAGCCAAAAATCTCCTGAAACTGATAAGCAACTTCGGCAAAGTCTCAGGATACAAAATCAGTGTGCAGAAATCACAAGCATTCCTATACATCAATAATAGACTTAAGGAGAGCCAAATCAAGAGTGAACTGCCATTCACAAATGCTACAGAGAGAACAAAATACCTAGGAATACAACTAACAAAGAATGTAAAGGACCTCTTCAAGGAGAACTACAAACCACTGCTGAAGGAAATAAGAGGACTCTAACAGATGGAAAAACATTCCATGCTCATGGTTAGAAAGAATCAATATTGTGAAAATGGCCATACTGCCTAAAGTAATTTATAGACGCAACAATATCCCCATCAAGCTACCTATGACCCTCTTCACAGAACTGGAGAAAAACACCTTAAACTTCACATGGAACCAAAAAGAGAGCCCACATAGCCAAGACAATCCTAAGCAAAAAGAACAAACCTAGAGGCATCATGCTACCTGACTTCAAACTATACCTAACACCATAAAAACCCTAGAAGAAAACCTAGCCAAACCATTCAGGACATAGGCATAGGCAAGGACTTCGTGACTATAACACCAAAAGCATTGGCAACAAAAGCCAAAATAGACAAATGGGATTTAATTAAATTCCAGAGCTTCTGTAGAGTAAAAGAAACAATCATTAGAGTGAACTAGCAACCAACAGATTGGCAAAAAATTTTTTGCAATCTACCCATCTGACAAAGGGCTAATACCCAGAATTTACAAAGAACTAAAACAGATTTGCAAGAAAAAAACAACCCCATTCAAAAGTGTGCGATGGATATGAACAGACACTTTTCAAAAGAAGACATATATGAGGCCAACAAATATATGAAAAAATGTTCATGATCACTGGTCATTAGAGAAATGCAAATCAAAACTACATTGAGATACCATCTCATGCCAGTTAGAATGATGATCATTAAAAACATCTGGAGACAACAGATGCTGGAGAGGATGCGGAGAAACAGGAACACTTTTACACTGTTGGTGGAAGTGTAAATTAATTCAATCATTGTGGAAGGCAGTGTGGCTATTCCTTAAGGACCTAGAAACAGAAATTCCATTTGACCCAGCAATCCCATTACTGGGTATATATCCAAAGGATTGTAAATCATTCTATTATAAAGACACATGGACATGTATGTTCATTGTGACACTGTTTACAATAGCAAAGACTTGGAACCAACCCAAATGCCCATTGATGATAGACTGGACTAGGAAAATGTGGCACATATACACCATGGAATGCTATGCAGCCATAAAAAACAATGAGTTCGTGTCCTTTGTAGGGATGTGGATGACTCTGGAAACCATCATTCTCAGCAAACTGACACAAGAACAGAAAATCAAACACCACATGTTCTCCCTTACAGCTAGGTGTTGAACAATGAGAGCACATGGACACAGGGAGGGGAGCATCACACACTGGGTTCTGTTGTGGGGTAATAGGGGAGGGACAGCAAGAGGTAGGGAACTTAGGGAGGGAATACATGGGGCGAAATGCCAGATATAGCTGATGTGGGGATGGAGGCAGCAAACAACATTGCCACGTACGTACCTATGCAAGAATCCTGCATGATCTGCACATGTACCCCAGAACCTAAAGTGCAATAAAATATACATACATACATATATATATATATATAATAGTAATAATTTCGATTTGCCTATGCTCAACAATTTGAACATCAAAGTAAAATAACTATGTACATATGGTAGCATTGAGGTATTCAATATATATTCCAGTTGTGATAAAATATTTCCTTAATATAGATTGAAACATAAAATACAATAACAAGTAGAAATTTAAAATAAATTAAGGTAAAGAAGACTGTATACAAAAAAAAATTAGCCATTCTGACTGATTTGAGATGTATATAATTGTGGTTTTGATTTGCATTTCTCTGATCATTAGTGATGTGGAGCATTTTCTTCATATGTTTGTTGGGTGCTTTTTTGTCTCCTTTTGAGAAGTATCTGTTCTTGTACTTTGCATAGTTTTGGGTTTTTTTAATTGCACTTTAGGTTCTGGGGTACATGTCCAGAACATGGAGGACTGTTGCATAGGTACATACATGGCAATGTGGTTTTCTGCCTCCATCCCTGTCACCTATATCTGGCATTTCTCCCCATGTTATCCCTCCTCAACTCCCTACCTCCACATTATCCCTCCCCTAGTCCCCCCCAACAGACCCCAGTGTGTGATGCTAACCTCCTTGAGCCCAGTTGTTCTCGTTGTTCAACACCTACCTATGAGTGAGAATATGCGGTGTTTGATTTTCTGTTCTTGTGTCAGTTTGCTGAGAATGATAGTTTCCAAATTCATCCATGTCCCTACAAAGGACATGAACTCATCGTTTTTTATGGCTGCATAGTATTCCATGGTGTATATGTGCCACATTTTCCCTGTCCAGTCTATCATTGATGGGCATTTGGGTTGGTTTCAAGTCTTTGCTATTGTAAACAGTGTTGCAATGAACATACTTGTGCATGTGTCCTTATAACAGAATGATTTATAATCCTTTGGATATATACCCACTTCAGCATTAAAATAAATGCATAGTTTTTAATGAGATGTGTGTTGTTTGCCTGTAGATTTGTTTCTTATAGATTCTGAATATTAGACCTTTGTTGGATGTATAGTTAGTGAATATTCTCTCCCATTCTGTAGGTCATCTATTTACTCTGTTGATAGTTTTGCTGTTGTTGTTTGCTTGTTTTTTTGTGTTTTGTGGGGATTTTTTTGTTTGATTGGTTTTTGTTTTGGCTGTGCATAAGCTCTTTGGCTTAATTAGGTCCCACTTGTCAATTTTTGTTTTGGTTGCAATTGCTTTTAGGGACTTAGTCATAAATTTTTTCCTAAGGCCAACGTCCAGAATAATATTTCTTATATTTTACTCTAAGATTTTTATAGTTTGAAGTCTTACATTTAAATTCTTAATCCATCTGGAGTTAACTTTAGCATATAATGAAAGGTTAGGGTCCAGTTTCATTTTTCTGCATATGGCTAGACAGCTATTACAGCACCATTTATTGAACAGGGAGTCCTTTCTTCATTGCCTATTTTTGTCAACTTTGTCAAAGATTAGATGGCTGTAGGTATACGGTCTTATTTCTTGGTTCTCTATTCTGTTTCATTGGACTATATGTCTGTTTTTATGCTAGTATCATGCTTTTTTGGTTACTGTAACCTTATAGTACAGTTTGAAGCCAGGTAACATGATGTCTCCAGCTTAGGTCCTTTAGCTTAGGATTGGTTTTGATATTTGGGTCCATTGTTTTGTTCTATATGAATTTTGAAATCGTTTTTTTCTAATTCTGTAGAAAATAATGTTAATAATTTGATAGAAGTAGCACTGAATCTGTAGATTGCTTTCAGTGATGTGGTTATTTTAACAATGTTAATTCTTCTAACCCATGAGCATGGAATTTTTTTTTCGTTTATGTCATCACTAATTTGTTATTGCAATGTTTTGTAGTTCTCCTTGCAGAAATCTTTCACCTCCTTGGTTAGATGTATTCCTAGGGGGGTTTGGGGGGGGAGCAGGGGCGGGTTATTGTAGATGGAATTGTGATCTTGATTTTGCTCTAAGCTTTAACATTATTTAGGTGTATAAAAATGCTACTCACAAAGTACATTGAATTTGTATCCCGAAACTTTACAGAAGTTATCAGTTCCAGAAGCCTTTTGATGGAATCTTTAGGGTTTTCTAAATGTAAAATCATATAATTTATGAAGACAGAGAGTTTGACTTGTACTTTTCCTATGTGGATGCCTTCTATTTCTTTCTTTTGTATGATTGCTCTGGTTAACACTTCCAGTACTATGTTGAATGGTCATCCTTGTCTTGTTCCAGTTCTCAAGAGGAATGCTTCCAGTTTCAACCATTCAATATAATACTGATTGTGATTTTGTCATAAATGACTCTTATTTTTTTGAGCTATTCTTTTTTGATGTATTTTGTTGGTATTTTTGCATCTATGCTCATCAGGGATATTGGCCGATAGTTTTCTTCTTTTCATTGTGTGTTTGTCAGGTTTTGGCATCAGGGTGATGATGCTTCATAGAATGAATTAGTGAGGAGGTCCTCCTTCTCAATTTTTTGGAATAATTTCAGTAGGACTGGTACCAGTGATTTGTTGTATTCTGGTAGAATTTGAGTGTGAATCCATCTGGTCCAGGACTTTTTGGTTGGTAAATTTTTATTACTGATTCAATTTTGGAACTTATTCAGTATTTCAGTTTTTTCCTGATTCATACTCAGGAGACGTTATGTTTTCAGTAATTTATCAATTTCCTCTAGATTCTGTAGTTTGCGTGCATAGAGGTGTTTATAACAGTCCCTGAGGATCTTTTGCATTTCTGTCATATTGGTTGTAAGGTCACTTTTCTCGTTTCTGATTGTGCTTATTTGAATTTATTCTCTTTTTTTCTTTGTTAATATAGCTAGCTAGCTATCGATCTTATTTATCCTTTCAAATAACGAACTTTTGCTTTTATTGATTTTTTTTTGTATAGATTTGAGGGTTTCAATTTTATTCAGGCCTGTTCTAATTTAGTTATTTCTTCTGCTAGCTTTCAGATTATTTTGATCCTGTTTTCCTAGTTCTTCTCAGTGGAATGTCAGATGATTAATTTAAGATATTTCTAGAACTTTAAGGTAGGCATTTAGCACTGTAAATTTTTCTTCTGAAAGGGAATGCTTATACACTGTTGGTGGGAGTGTAAACTACTGCAACCATCGTGGAAAACAGTATGGTGGTTCCTCAGAGAGCTAAAAGCAGACTAACCATCTGACCCAGCAATCCCATTAGTGAGTATATTCTTAAAGGAATATAAGTCATTCTACCACAAAGACACATGCACATGTGTGTATATTGCAGCACTATTCACAATGGTAAAGACATGGGATCAACCTAAGTGCCCATTGATGACAGATTGGATAAAGAAAATATAGTACATATATACCATGGAATACTACGCAGCCATAAAATAAAATGAGATTATGTCTTTTGCAAGAACCTGGATGAGCTAGCGGCCATTATCCTTAGCAAACTAACGCGAGAACAGAAAATCAAATACCCACATGTTCTCACTTATAAGTAGGAGCTAAATGATGAGAACTCATGAATGCAAAGAGAGAAACAACACACACTGGAGTCTACTTGAGGGTGGAGGTTGGGAGGAGGGAGAGGATCAGAAAAAATATTATTGGGTATTAGGATTCATACCTGGGTGACACAACGATCTGTACAGCAAGCCCCTGTGATTAAAGTTTACCTACGTAACAAACTTGCACATGCACCACTGAACCTACAATAAAAACTTTAAAAAAAAAAAAAACACCTTTTCCCTAACACTGCTTTTGCTGTATCTCATAAATTTTGGTATGCTGTATCTCTGTTGTCACTTACTTTAAATAATTTTTTTATTTTTTCCTTAATTTCATTGTTTACCAAAAGTCACTGGGGAGCAAACTGTTTAGTTTCCATGTAATTGTATAGTTTTGAGAGATCTTGATATTATTTTCTATTTGTATTTCATTCTGGTCCGACAGTATGGTTAGTATGATTTCATTTGTTTTTTAATTTACTGAGACTTGCTTTATGGCTGAGCATGTGGTAGATCCTGTATTACTTTCAATGTGCTGTTGAGAAGAATGTACATTCTGTAGTCGACAGGTGGAGCATTCTGTAGATATCTTGGTTCCAACTGATCATCTGTTAAGTTTATATCCAGAATTTCTGAGTTTAAATCCAGAATTTCTTTTTTAGTCATCTACCTTGATGATCTGTCTAGTGCTGTCAATGGAATGTTAAAGTCCCAAATGATTATTGTGTGACTAAGTCTTTTCATGGGTCTAGAAGTAATTGCTTTATGAATCTGGGTGCTCCAATTTTGGTTGTACACATATTTAGGACAGTTATGTTTTCTTGTTAATAGAACAATTATCATAATATAATGCCTTTCTTAGTCCTTTTTTACTATTGCTGCATTAAAGTCTGTTTTATCTGATATAATTGGAACCCTCTTTTTTCTTTTCCATTTGAATGATAGATCTTTCTCCAACCCTTAACTTTAAGCCTATGAGTGTCATTACATGTGAAATTGGACTCTTGAAGGAGACAGATGGATACTGTTTTGTTTTTTTTTTTTTTTTTTGAGACGGAGTTTCGCTCTTGTTACCCAGGCTGGAGTGCAATGGCACGACCTCGGCTCACCGCAACCTTCGCCTCCTGGGTTCAAGCAATTCTTCTGCCCCAGCCTCCCAAGTAGCTGGGACTACAGGCACGTGCCACCATGCCCAGCTAATTTTTGTATTTTTAGTAGAAACGGGGTTTCACCATGTTGACCAGGATGGTCTAGATCTCTTGACCTCGTGATTCACCCGCCTCGGCCTCCCAAAGTGCTGGGATTACAAGCGTGAGCCACCGCGCCCGGCCGGATACTGTTTTTTAATACTACTTGCCACTCTGTGCATTTAAATTTGGCATTGAGACTGTTTATTTTCACAGCTAATGTTGATATTTCAAGTTTTGATCTTAATATTTATATGTCAAGTTTTGATCTTATTGTGAGGTTGTTAACTGGCTGCTTTGTAGTTTCTATCATGTGGTTGCTTTATAGGATCTTCAGGCTATGTATTTAAGTGTTTTTATGGCAACAAATGCTGCTTTTTCGTTTCCATGTTAAGAACTCCCTTAACAAGCTCTTGTAAAGCTGGCCTGGTAGTAACAGACTCACTTAGAGCTTGCTTCTCTGGAAAAGCTTTTATTTCTCTTTGGCTTATGAAGCTTAGTTTGCTAGGATATGAAATTCTTGATTGGAATTTATTTTCTTTAAGAATGCGGAAAATAGGTCCCTAAGCTCTCCTGGCTTGTAAGGGTTTCTGCTGAGAAGTCTTCTGTTCACTTCAAGGGGTTCCCTTTGTACATGATTTGCTCTTATCCTATAGCTGACTTTATGATTTTTCCTTTAGCTTTGACCTTGGACATTCTGTTGATTACATGCTTTGGTGATGTTCAATTTGCATAGTTTTTTACAGATGTTCTCTGGATTTCTTGTATCTGGATATCTATCTCTTTAGCAAGATTAGGGGAGTTTTCTTGCTATAAAATAGCAAGAAAATAATTCACCTATAAAATAATTCAGGAGTTTTCCTGAATTATTCCCTCAAATATGTTACTTTTTCTCCTCTGTCAGGAAGGTCAATAATTCATCACCTTACATAATGTGATATTTCTCAAAGACTTTATTTTTTATCTTTTTAAATTTTTTTTCTGACTGGGTTAATTCAAAAGACTGGTATTCAAGCTCCAAAATCCTTTCTTCCATTTGGTCCACTCTATTGATAAAGCTTTTCATCATATTTTGAATTTCTTAAATGAATTTTTCAATTCCAAAAGCTCTGATTGATTTCTTTTTAAGATGTTTACCTCTTCCTTAATTTCTTGGATTTCTTTAGAAGTTTCTGCATATTGATTTTTTAACCTTGTCTTGGATTTCATTGAGCTTCCCTGCGATCCATATTTTGAATTCTTTATCTGTCATTTTGAGTTTCTATTTTGGTTAGGGATCACTGTTGGAGAGCTAATGTGACCCCTTGGTGGTACCAAGATTTTTCATGATGCTATAATTCTTGAGCTGTTTTTTTTTTTTTTCTCATCTGAAGATGCTGACACTTCTAATTTTTGTAATTATTTTCATGTAGGTAGAATTATTTTCCTTTTTCTTTCTTTCCCTATATTATTTTTATTTTTTATTTCTTTTTTCCTTTTTCCACCTTCCTAGGGGATGTGACTGTAGAGAATGCTGGGTAGGGTTTTTTGGTTTCTCTTCTATAGCCCTATACATTCTTTTCAGCAGATTTTACACTGGACTGTGCATTTCAACCTACATGCCAATAGTTGGTGCTTACAGGTAAGAGCTGGCTACAGCCAGTGTGGCTGGATGTATACCTGATCCTTGCTTACTGGCCAGAACTCTCTGTTTTCTCAGGCAATGGACTGATTTGTGAAGGCCCAGAGGTATGAGCTCCCTGATCAGCCCCAGGGTGACACATGGGCCATGAAGGGCACAGCCAGACCGAGTAGGTCCACCTACAGATCCTTCAGTGGCAGGCACAAGCCCCAGCCTTAGGGAGAATTCAGTGGGCAGCTACCAAAAACCTAGAGGTGGGCCTAAGCCAGGAGCTGGCAAACCTCCTCAACCCCAAATTCTCTGAAGGGGATTAGAGAGCAGCATAAACTCCTAATCCAGGAGAGTAAGTGCTCCAGATGCCTAGAGATTTGCCTGGGTATGCAGCAGTTAGGGCCCCCTGCACTAGGATCTATGTCCAGGGAGGATGGAGAAGTTCAGGCTGCTGAACCAAAAGTGGGCAGAGTGTTGTTTATTCTTTAAGTAAAGAGGTACATGACTTAACCCTTGTCTAGCATGGCCTTAGGTCTGTTTATAATTTGGTATTTTATTGCCACAAAAAGCCTATTCTGTCAGTCTTATGGTCTGTATTTTAAAATTAATGCCAATCAGTTGTGTCTAAACCATAAAAGGGGAGGGAATAACAAAGCATTTCTGACCTCTGATCCCGCCATGTCTGGGAACTCAGTTTTAAGGTTTCTCTGGGGTCCCCTTGGCCACAAAAGGGGGTCCATTCAGTCATTGGGGACTTAGGATTTTATTTTAAGCTTACAACACTATTTCCCAGGATTCTCCAGAGGTAGTAAAGTTTAGTCACTGACAGCAGAGGCTGCCTTTACAGTCCTCCCAACATTGGCTACCCCCATTTCCACAACTCTCTTCCCCTCCTCCCTACCCATGTTTCTTATATCTGACAAATAAACTACTTGTACTCAAATCTTTGTCATATCTCAGGATCTGCTTCTGTAGGGAAAGACCCAGACCAAGACTGCCAGAGAAAGACTGATCCATTGTGAAAGCACATCTTTCAATTAAATCATGATTTTACCTTTACCACCCCACTTACATATACACTGAAATTTTTTGCTCAAAATAAGAAACAACCTTGGCAAGTATCATGTATCTACAATCAAGAAAGTGATAACCACCTATAAAATAAATAAGTAAATAAATAAATAAACATGGATGTGAAATTTGATGCCCACCCTGGCAGCAAAGAACATGGCAGATACTTTTGTCACAAATGATGATATTAAGGTTTGTGGGAAGGGAACCAGTCTTTAATTACCATTTTCTCTGCTTTTAAGAGAATCTTGAAGATAAAGACTTGAATAAGCATGCTTTATCAAGATAAGTGTGATTAAATGTACATTCTGCTTAGCACAAATTCTGAGTCTGAAAGCAAAATTTTGACAGAGACACACCATGTGTACTGTCTTTCAGGAGTTCAGAAATAATGAAAAGAAGTATGGTGGAGATTCTCTAAAGGAAGAAAAAGAAAACTGCCATTATCCCAATTATGCTTTTAGCATAAAGTTCAAATCAAAGGCAAACTTCAAATTTTACCTTTAGAGGAATTATAGAGGTAATTGCTGTTATAATATTTTGGTTCATATATGTGGAAGTAAAAATTATCCCTTCCAATGAGAAAGCAACAGAAAATATGTCTGTTTCCATATTTCTGGTTTGCCTTTATGGAGTTAATCATAGTAATAAGCCTGATCCTACATAGAACTAATTCTGATTGTGAAAATGAAAATTTTATGCTTGACTGATGCTAGACATACTTAGCACCAAGTTATAAAAAATTTGGTCTTTTTTTTTTTTGCTTTTTGCTCATCCTCTTTCTTTTTGCTCTTATCTCCTCCATTTCAAGGGGAATTCTTTTGATAAACTCAGTTCCCAGGATTTTGTCATTCTAAAATTGGAGACAAGGTATAATGATTGATATCTAACTCAAGGAAAAGGGATGTTTCAAAAAATAGTAGATACATGGCTTGAGGCTTCCTAAGACAGGGAGTAAAGAGAGAGAATCAGAGCATCAGAGACCTCAGTGGCACATTAAAAACTGGGAGATGACAGGAGATTTTATAAAGCATTGTTGTTTTATAAAACTGTGATTCAAAACAAATCACTCAAATACTAACCTGAAAGTATAAGCTTATAGTGTAACATAAGAAGTATAGTCTGGAATACTAGGCTAAGATGTTTGTCCTGTCCCTTTCTATCCAGAATGAACATACGATTGTGCTAATGGTCTCCAGAGCACTAACAGAACAATTCTGAATACTTTATTAGACAACCCAAACGACCAAACAGGTATTAAGCTATCATTTTCCAATCAAACACATTATCTTTTCTGTCTCTAAAAGATGGATATTTAAAGAGAGATAATGTGTATATTCTATCTGGGGGAAAGTGGTAATTTTATTTCAGCTTATGTACATCATTAAGTTGATGGGAATTATGAAGACCTAAATTACATACACAAGCCATTTCAGGCATTGGGCCCTCTGGTAGGAAGAGGCAACCATCAAATCAGTCAGTTCAAATCATCCTTGACCTTAACAAGGTGGCTGCCTATATGATCACTTTAATAAATGACTTTCTGCTCCTATTAGCTGCATAGGAGTTATAATCTGCTCCTGTTACAGAAGCATGTCACCAACTAGTCTCCCAAAGAGTGTATTTAAAGGATGCAACTTTTTCCAGTGTTTATATTAAAATAAAAGCTTATAATTTTATGATATAGTCCTGTAGGAGGTATAGGACTATAGGAGTATAGTCCTATAGCTGTAGAGGACTATACCTTAGCTCCTGTTCCAGAAGCATGTCACTAAACTAGCCTCCTAAAAAGTGTATTTAAAGGATGCAACTTTTTCCAGTGTTTGTATTAAAATAAAAGCTTAAAATTTTAGGATTCCTGGGCAAGATGGCCAAATAGGAATAGCCCCAGTCTGCAGCTCCTAGTGAGACCACCGCAGAAGGTGGGTGATTTCTGCATTTCCAACTGAGTTCCCTGGCTCATTTCATTGGGACTGGTTAGGCAATGGATGCAGCTCAGAGGGTGAGCAGAAGCAGGGTGAGGCATCACCTCACGCAGAAAGTGCAAGGGGTCAAGGAACTCCTTCCCCTAGCCAAGGGAAGCCATGAGGGATTATGTTGTTAGGGATGGCGCTATCCGCCCCAGATATTACACTTTTCCCACTGTCTTTGTAACCTGCAGACCAGGAGATTCCCTCAGGTGCCTACACCACTAAGACCCTGTGTTTTAAGCACAAAATTCGGCAACTGTTTAGGTAGACACTAGCTGCAGGAGGTTTTATTTTTAATACCCCAGTGGTGTCTGGAATGCCAGTGAGACAGAATCGTTCACCCCTCAGGAAAGGGGGCTGAAACCAGGAAGCCAAGTGGTCTTGATCAGCAGATACCACCTCCACAGATCACAACAAGCTAAGATTCACTGGTTCTAATTCTCTCTCCCAGGACAGCAGTCTGAGGTTTACCCTTAACACTCCAGCTTGATGGCGGGGAAGGGTGTCCACCATTACTGAGGCTTGAGTAGGCAGCTTTTCCCTCACAGTGTAAACAAAGCCACGGGGTAGCTGGGACTTGGCGGAGCCCACTGCAGCACCACAAACCTGCTGTAGCCAGACTGCATCTCTAGATTCCTCCTCCTCTGGGCAGGGTATCTCTGGAAGAAAGGTAGCAGCCCCAGTCAGGAGCTTAGATAAAACTCCCATCTCCCAGGAACAGAACCTGGGAAAAAGGGGTGGCTATGGGCACAGCTTCAGCAGACTTAAATGTTCCTGTCTGCTGACTCTGAAAAGAGCAGTGGATCCTCCAGCACAGCACTTGAGCTCTGCTAAGGGACAGACTGCCTCCTCAAGTGTGTCCCTAACCTCTGTGCCTCCTGACTGGGACACACTTCCCAGCAGGGATCAACAGACACCTCATATAGGAGACCACTGGCTGGCATCTGGCTGGTGCTGCTCTGGGACAAAGCTTCCAGAGGAAACAACAGGCAGCAATATTTGCTGTTCTGCAGCCTCCGCTGGTGATACTCAGGCAAACAGGATCCAGAGTCAAACTCAAGCAAACTCTAGCAGACTTGCAGAAGAGGGGCCTGACTGTTAGAAGGAAAACAAACAACATAAAGCAATAGCATCAACATCAACAAAAAGGATAACCACTCAAAAAGCCCATCCGGAGGTCACCACCATCAAAGACCAAAGGCAGACAAATCCATGAAGATGAGGAGAAACCAGTGCAAAAAAGGCTGAAAATTTCAAAAACCAGAACGCCTCTTCTCTTTCAAGGCTTCACATGCCTCACCAGCAAGAAAAAGAAAACTGGACAAAGAATGAGTTTCACGGATTAACAGAAGCAGGCTTCCGAAGGTGGGTAATAACAAACAACTCTGCATAAAAGTAGCCTGTTCTCATCCAATGCAAGGAAGCTAAGAACCTTGATAAAAGGTTACAAGGACTGCTAACTAGAATAACCAGTTTAGATAAGAACATAAATGACCCGATGGAGCTGAAAAACACAGCACGAGAATTTCATGAAGTATATACAAGTTCCTTTTTTTATTATTATTGTATTTTACATTCTGGCATACCTGCGCAGATCATGCAAGTCTGTTATATAGGTATACACGTGCCATGGTGGTAGTTTGCTGCATCCATCACCCTGTCATCTATATTAGGTATTTCTCTGAATGCTATCCCTCCCCATTCGACCACCCCCTGCTATTCCTCCCCTAGTCCCCATCCCTCAGGCCCCAGTGTGTGATATTCCCCTCCCTGTGTCCGTGTGTTCACATTGTTCAACACCCACTTTTGAGTGAGAACATGTGGTGCTTGGTTTTCTGTTCTTGTGTCAGTTTGCTAAAAATGAAGGTTTCCAGATTCATCCATGTCTCTGCAAAAGACACGAACTCATCCTTTTTTATGGCTGCATAGTAGTCCATGGTATATATGTGCCACATTTTCTTTGTCCAGTTAATCATTGATGAGCATTTGGGTTGGTTCCAAGCCTTTGCTATTGTGAACTGTGCTACAATAAACATACGTGTGCATGTGTCTTTATAACAGAATGATTTGTAATCCTTTGGGTATATACCCAGTAATGGGATTGCTGGGTCAAATGATATTTGTTTCTAGATACTTGAGGAATTGCCACACTGTCTTCCACAATGGTTGAACTAATTTACACTGCCACCAACAGTGTAAAAGCATTCTACTTTACACTCCCACCAACAATGTAAAAGCATTCCTGCTTCTCCACATCCTCTCCAGCATCTGTTGCCTCCTGATTTTTTAATGATCACCACTCTAACTGGTGTGAGTTGATATCTCAATGTGGTTTTGATTTGCATTTCTCTAATGACCAGTGATGATGAGCTTTTTTTCATATGTTTGTTGGCTGCATAAATGTCTTCTTTTGAGAAGTGTCTGTTCATATCCCTTGCCCACTTGTTGTATAGTTAGAAGTCAGGTAGCATGATGCCTCCTTTTGCTTAAGATTGTCTTGGCTATGCAGGCTCTCTTTTGGTTCCACATGAAGTTTAAGGTGGCTTTTTCCAATTCTGTGAAGAAAGTCATTGGTAGCTTTATGGGAATAGCACTAAATCTATAAATTACTTGGGCAGGCATACACAAGTTTCAATAGCCAAATAGGTCAAGCAGAAGAAAGGATATCAAAGACTGAAGATCAACTCAATGAAATAAATTGAGAAGACAAGATTAGAGGAAAAAAAAGTGAAAAAAATGAACAAATCCTCCCAGAAATATGGGATTACCTGAAAAGACAAAATCTATGTTAGATCAGTGTACCTGAAAGTAACGAGGATAATGAAACCAAGTTGGAAAACACTCTTCAGGATATTATCCAGAACTTCCCCAACATAGCATGGCAGACCAACACTCAAATTCAGGAAATACAGAGAACACCACAAAGATAATCCTTGAGAAGAACAACCCCAAGACACATAATAGTCAAATTTACCAAGGTTGAATTGTAGAAAAAAATGCTAAGGGAAGCCAGAGAGAAAGGTTGGGTTACACACAAAGGGAAGCCCAATGGACTCATAGCAGATCTCTTGGCAGAAACCCTATAAGCCAGAAGAGTGTGGGGGCCAATATTCAACAGTCACAAAAAAAATTTTTGAACCCACAATTTCATATCCAGCCAAACTAAGCTTCATAAGTGAAGGAGAAATAAAATCCTCTACGAACAAGCAACCACTCAGAGATGTTGTCACCACCAGGCCTGCCTTATAAGAAGCTCCTGAAGGAAGCACTAAACATGGAAAGGAACAATCAGTACCAGCCACTGCAAAAACATACTAAATTGTAAAGATCATCAATGCTATGAAGAAACTGCATCAATTAATGGGCAAAATAACCAGCTAGCATCATAATAGTAGGAACAAATTCACACATAACAATATTAACCTGAAATGTAAATGGGTTAAATGCCCCAATTAAAAGACACAGACTGGCAAATTGGAAAAAGGGTCAAGACCCATTGGTGTGCTGTATTAAGGAGACCCACCTCACATGCAAAGACACATAGGCTCAAAATAAATGGATAGAGGAATATTTACCAAGCAAATGAAAGCAATAAAAAGCAGGTGTTGCAATCCTAGTTTCTGATAAAACAAACTTTAAACCAACAAAGATCAAAAGAGACAAAGAAGGGTATTACATACTGGTAAACGGATCAATGTAACAAGAAGAGCTATCATAAATATACATGCACCCAATACAGGAGCACCCAGATTCATAAAGCAAGTTCTTAGAGACCTACACAGAAACTTGGACTCCAATACAATAATAGTGGGAGACTCTAACACCCCACTGTCAATATTAGACAGATCAACGAAACAGAAAATTAATAAGGATATCCAGGACTTTAATTCAGATCTGGATGAAGTAGATCTAATAGATACCTACAGAACTCTCCACCCTAAATCAACAGAATATACATTCTTCTCAGCACCACATCACACTTATTCTAAAAATGACCACATAATTGGAAGTAAAATGCTCCTCAGCAAATGCAGAAGAACAGAAATCATAACAAACAATCTCTCAGACCACAGAGCAATCAAATTAGAACTCAGGACTAAGAAACTCTCTCAAAACCGCACAACTACATGGAAACTGAACAACCTGCTCCTGAATGACTACTGGATAAATAACGAAATGAAGGCAGAAATAAATATGTTCTTTGAAACCAATGAGAATGAAGACACAATGTACCAGAATCTCTGGGACACATTTAAAGCAGTGTCTAGAGGGAAATTTATAGCACTAAATGCCCACAAAAGAAACCAGGAAAAATCTAAAATTGACATCCTAATGTCACAGTTAAAAGAACTAGAGGAGCAAGATCAAACAAATTCAAAAGCTAGCAGAAGACAAGAAATAACTAAGATCAGAGCAGAACTGAAAGAGACAGAGACACAAAGAATCCTTCAAAAAATAAATTAATCCAGGATGTAGTTTTTTTAAAATATCAACAAAATAGGCCACTAGCCAGACTAATACAGAAAAAAAAGAACCAAATAGATGCAACAAAAAATGATAAAAGTTATATCACCACTAATCACATAGAAACACAAACTACCATCAGAAAATACTATAAACAACTCTATGCAAATAAACCAGAAACTCTAGAAGAAGTGGATAAATTCCTGGACACTTACACCCTCCCAAGACTAAACCAGGAAGAAGTTGAAACCTTGAATAGACAAATGACAAAGTCAAATTGAGGTAGCAATTAATAGCCTACCAACCAAAAAAAAGTCCAGGACCAGAAGGGGTCACAGCCAAATTCTACCAGAGGTACCAAGAGGAGCTGGTACAATTCCTTCTGAAATTATTCCAAACAATAGAAAAAGAGAGAATCCTCTCTAACTCATTTTTTAGGCCAACATTATCCTGATTCCAAAATCTGGCAGAGACACAACTAAAAAAGAAAATTTGAGGCCAATATCCTTGATGAACATCAATGCGAAAATCCTCAATAAAATACTGGCAAATCGAATCCAACAGCACATCAAAAAGCTTATCCATCACAATCAAACTGACTTCATCACTGGGATGCAAGACTGGTTCAACATATGCAAATCAATAAATGTAATCCATCACGTAAACAGAACCAAAGACAAAAACCACATGATTATCTCAATAGATGCAGAGAAGGCCTTCAACAATATTCAACATCCCTTTATGCTAAAAACTCTCAATAAACTAGGTATTCATGAAACGTATCTCAAAATACTAAAAGCTATTTATGGCAAACCTACAGCCAATATCATACTGAATGGGCAAAAACTGGAAGCACTCCCTTTGAAAACAAGCACAATACATTGATGCTTTCTTTCACCACTCCTATTCAACATAGTATTAGAAGTTCTGGCCAGGGCAATCAGGCAAGAAAAAGAAATAAAGGGTATTCCATTAAGAAAAAAGAAAGTCAAATTGTCTCTATCTGCAGACGATGTGATTGTATATTTAGAAGACTCCATCATCTCAGCCCAAAATCTCCTATACCTAGGAATACAACTAATAAGAAATGTGAAGGACCTCTTCAAGGAGAACTACAAACCACTGCTCAAGGAAATAAGAGAGAACACAAACAGATGGAAAAACATTCCACGCTCATGGTTAGGAAGAATCAATATCGTGAAAATGGCCATACTGCCCAAAGTAATTTATAGATTTAATGCTATCCCCATCAAGCTACCACTGATCTTCTTCACAGAACTGCAAAAAACAACTTTAAACTTCGTATGGAACCAAAAGAGAGTCTGTGTAGCCAAGATAATCCTAAGCAAAAATACAAAGCTGGAAGCATCATGCTACCTGACTTCAAACTATACTACAAGGCTACTGTAATCAAAACAGCATGGTACTGGCACCACAACAGAGATATAGACCAATGGAACAGAACAGAGGCCTCAGAAAGAACGCCACACATCTACAACCATCTGATCTTTGACAAACCGGACAAAACCAAGCAATGGGGAAAGGATTCCCCATTTAATAAATGGTGTTGGAAAAACTGGCTAGCCAACTACAGAAAGCTGAAACTGGACCCCTTCCTTATACTTTATACAAAAATTAACTCAAGATGAATTAAAGATTTAAACATAAGATCTAAAACAAAACCTTTTTTTTGTCTACATAAAAACTGTAGACAAAAGCTTAAGCAATACCATTCAGGACATAGGTATAGGCAAGGACTTCATGACTAAAACACCAAAAGCAATGGCAATAAAAGCCAAAATACACAAATGGGATCGAATTCAACTAAAGAGTTTCTGCACAGCAAAAGAAACTATCATTAGAGTGAACCGGCAACCAACAGAATGGAGAAATTTTTTTCAATCTACCCATCTGACAAAGGGCTAATAACCAGAATTAACAAATAACTTAAACAAATTTACCAGAAAAAAAAAACCCCATTGAAAAGTGGGCAAGGAATATGAACAGACACTTCTCAAAAGAAGACATTTATAGAGCCAACAAACATATGAAGAAACGCTCATCATCACTGGTCATTACAGAAATGTAAATCAAAACCACATTGAGATACCATCTCATTCCAGTTAGAATGGTGATCATTAAAAAATCAGGACACAGCAGATGCTGGAGAGGATGTGGAGAAACAAGAATGCTTTTACACTGTTGATAGTAGTGTAAATTAGTTCAATCACTGTGGAAGACAGTGTGGTGATTCCTCAAGGATCTAGAAATAGAAATATCATTTGACTCAGCAATTCCATTACTGGGTATAAACCCAAAGGATTATAAATCATTCTACTATAAAGACATATGCACGCATATGTTTATTGTGGCACTGTTCACAATAGCAAAGGCTTGGAACCAACCCAAATGCCCATCAATGATAGACTAGATAAAGAAAATGTGGCACATATACACCACGGAGTACTATGCAGCCATAAAAAAGGATGAGTTCATGTCCTTTGCAGGGTCATGGATGAAGCTGGAAATCATCATTCTCAGCAAACTAACACAGGAATAGAAAACCAAACACCCAATGTTCTCACTCATAAGTGGGTGTTGAACAATGAGAAGATATTGGCACAGGGAGGGGACTGTCACACATTGGGGCCTGTCGGGGGGGCAGAGGCAAGGGGAGGGATAGCATTAAGAGAAATACCTAATATAGATGATGGGTTGATGGTGCAGCAAACCACCATGGCACATGTATACCTGATGTAACAAACCTGCACATTCTGCACATGTATCCCAGAACTTAAGTATAATTTAAAAAAAAAAATTTAAGGGCAAGAATATTAGAAAGAACTTGGACCCATGAGTCTTTGTACCTCTTCAGCAGAAGTAGTCATCAAGGCAAATATTTACCATTAGAGTTGTTAAACAGGATGTGTGGACAGAAGCTTAATGTCCATGCAGTCTGTTTCCAGTGCATTAGCCATTACATTACAAATGACAAGCAAAATTCATTCTTGTTTAAAATGTGTTCCACATGCTCAGAATCAATCTTCATCAACAGACTGCAGTATAATTTGGTGGTTCAGAGATGAGAAGATTATGGACACATTTCAATTAAAAAACAAATTGAGAAAAGACAACTTAATGCATTATGCATCTAACAACATTTCTGAAAAACATTTACGAGTTGTCCAAGTCAATTCTGCACAAAGTCTTGTTCTACATTGCCAAATAAATATAATATAGATGTATTACTTATGGACAAGCTACAGGCAATCTTCTTTTTTTTACATAACAAATTCTTTTTTAAAACAATTTATTTATTTATATTTTATTTTATTCTTTGGAGACAGAGTCTCACCCTGTCACCCAGGCTGGAGTGCAGTGGTGCCATATTGTCTCACTGCAACCTCCACTTCCCACCTTCAAGCAATTCACCTGCCTCAGCCTCCCGAGTAGCTGGGATTACAGGCACACACCATCACACCAGATAATTCTTACATTTTTGGTAGATACAGGGTTTTGCTATGTTTGCCAGGCTGGTCTCGAACTCCTGACCTCAGGTGATCCACCTTCAGTCTCTCAAAGTGCTGAGATTACAAGGGTGAGCCACTGCACCCAGTCAACAAATTCTTAACATGTATTTAAAAGTTGAATGTGCAAAAATAAAATCATCTGCTCCACCAATTAAAAGATCCTGAATTACTTGACGTCTCTGATTCATACATTCATTCAACAGATATTTATTGTCTATTGTGTTTGAGCCACTGTCTTAGGATCTGGGAATACAGAAGTCAACAAAACAGCCTCCAATTCCTGACTTTCACTTTTAAATGAGGAATTTAATAAAAAAGACTGCAGACAAATATACAGTATATTAAAATATGAGACATGTTAGAAAGCAAATAATGGAGAGCAGAAAATGGGTTATGAATTACTGAGGGATGGTATTTTAGATAGGGCCAGATGAGGCATCCCCGAGAAGATGACTTTGGATGATGACCTGAAGGCAGTGAGGGAGCAAGTCATGCAGATGACCATCCAGGGAAAGGCCATTCCAGGAGCAGCAAGCACAAATGCTCTGAGGCAAGACTGTGCCTGACAAGAAAAGAGGTGCAGATGGCCAGTGCAGAAAGGTGAACAGCAGAGTGGCAGAGGAGGTCAGGAAAATGGTGGAGTGTTGGCTGGGGGACAGACCATAAAGGTCTCATAATACACAGCGAGAACCTCAGAGGAAATGAGAAGGCCTTGGAGGTTTTTGAGAAGAGAAGTGATGTCATCTGGCTTACATTTAACAGAAATAATAATAATTCATCCCAAAGGTTTACTGGAAGATTAAATAACTGATGTAAAACGCTTCCTTCAGAGCATGGCAAAAGGTAAACATAAAATATTCACTGCTGTAATTATTTTTGTTATCTAGTTAGAGATTAGAAAAGCAAATCAAAAATGAAGTTGTTGCATGATATTATAGATTAGGTTTCTTATTTTTAATTTTGCTTTTATCATTCAAAAATTAGATCAATAACCCGAGAGGCAAAAGAGAAATAACAAGGATATGCTTTAATTTACAGATCAAGTGAAGAAAATTTCTGAAACAATTTTTTATTTTAAAAAATGGAGGAAGAAACTTAAAGGTACAAAAGAGAGGGAAATTAAATTTTCCAGGTAAATCTCTCAATATTCTAAGCACATAAATAATTGGAGATCTTTTTGAGGCAATTCAAATTGCTGTTTCTTCTAACTTAGGCTCAGGAAGTAGCATCAAAAGTGTTTGGATGACTTCAGCAAAGAGGTTAAATTAATAAATAGAATTTGTTGTAAACAGATTCGAAGAAAGCTACTAATAGACCACCCTGCTGGCTAAGCAAGATTACTTCAATAAAGCAAGGCAAAAGGTACTGTTGCCTACTTAAACATTCTGGCATACAAACTAACATAGAAGCTGTACCTCAGAGAAAAAAATTAACAGATCATGCTCAAAACATCATGGGAAACAAAGTATACTATATATATTTCTTCCAGTAAATCATGACAAGGGTACAATAGGCACAAATGATATGAAGAATGGAGAGGGATTTTTTATTTGAACTTCCAGAGAAACTTGCAGGATCTTATTTCACACAGAGTGCAAAGAATAGTATATCTTTTAGTTTCATATCATTTTATGTATTTTGTTCCTTTTAAAAGAATTCATTGATTACCTATTATGTGTAAGGAGCTGTGGAAAATAGAAAATTGTATAAGACATGGTACTTGCCTCCCAGGAAACTCACATTACAGCAAAGGATGACAAGGCACAGATAATATATCCCTGGACATAAGGCACCATGAATTTAAGTTAAACCAAAATAAGAAATTCACAGAAAAAAGAAACTCTAACTATACACAGAGTTTTTAAAAACATTCCCCAATTTCAGAAACACTAAAATAGGAAATGCATACATTTATATCCAAAATCAGATTTATAAATATCTACCCGAGAGGAAGCATAAGGATCAAGGATGCTTTTTTAAAGATGTTTTCATATCCATAGGTTATTGGGGAACAGGTAATGTCTGGTTACATGAGTACGTTCTTTAGTGGTGATTTATGAGACTTTGGTGCACCCATCACCTGAGCAGATACAATGCCACTCAGTTTGTAGTATTTTATCCCTCACCCCTTGCCCACCCTTTCCCTCTGAAGCCCCAAAGTCCATTGCGTCATTCTTATGCCTTTGCATCCTCATAACTTAGCTCCCACTTATAAGTGAGAACATACAATGTTTGGTTTTCCATTCCTGAGTTACTTTGCTTAGAATGATAGTCTCCAATCTCATCCAGGTTGCTGTGAATGCCATTAATTCATTCCTTTTTGAGATATATACATATATATATACACACACACACACACACACATATATATACACATATATTGAGATATATATGTATATATGTGTGTATATATATGCATGTATATATGTATATATGTGTGTATATATATGTATATGTCTCAAAAAGGAATGTGTGTGTATATATATATATGTGTGTGTGTATATATATATATATATATATATATATATATATATATATATCACAGTTTCTTTACCCACTCGTTGATTGATGGGTATTTGGGTTGGTTCCGCATTTTTTGCAACCGTTCTAGACACTGGCTTAGGCAAGGATTTCATGATCAGGAACCCAAAAGCAAATACAATAAAAAACAAAGATAAACAGCTTAAACTAAAGAGATTTTGCACAGCAAAAGGAACAGTCAGCAAAGTAAACAAACAACCCACAGAGTGGGAGAAAATCTTCGCTATCTATACATCTGACAAAGGACTAATATCCATAATCTACAATGAACTCAAACAAATTAGCAAGGATGCTTTCTGAAATTGCTAGGTGCCACAGCAGTACAAAGAAAAAAGATATCGATTACTACTGGGTCCAATAGATGGCAAAACCCAGATGCTGTTAATATTTCAGCTGGGCTTTAAAAAGAGAGACAGAAATTCTATCATGGCAATGCTGGGTGAGAAACGCATTCCAGGCAGATGAAATAGCACAAGTAGAGGCATAGAGTAAAAGTGACTTTCTCAGAAAAGCAGCTATAAAATCAGATTGATTGGAGAAGGCTCATGTCAGACCCAGTTACAGAGGGCTTTAAATGCTAGATAAAAATTTTAAAACATTGCCCTGCCAGAAACTAGTAAGTTTTAAAAATAGAGGGCAATTGCTCTCCTATATGTGGTTTAGGAAGATCGACAAAACAGCGGTCCACAGTGGGATGTAGGGAGGCTTGTCTTCAGAGTGGGACACCAGTGAGGAATCTTTCATGATAATATAGGGAAGAGGTGCCAAACTGAACCCAGGAGGCTAAAATGTGGGTTGAAAAGAAATGGATGTGCCTCTCCCTTTATAGTGCTTTTACTTACATGTGATACACAGCAATGCAGCACAGGAAGAATAATAACTCTAACTCAGGTTCTGATAAAGACACCAAGATAGAACATGTGTGAATTTTTAAACTATATGTATGTAGAGGCAGAATCAGCCACAGAAAATAATTTCATTGCTTCAGAGGGCAGATCTTTTGTTTTCTTCTCAGCATATTACCTCACTGTCGTGGAGGTTTCTGGTCAATAATTAAAAAATAAATATTTTAGGCCAGGCACAGTGGCTCACACCTGTAATCTCAACACTTTGGGAGGCCGAGCGGGTGGATCACGAGGTCAGGAGTTCAAGACCAGCCTGGCCAAGATGGTGAAACCCCGTCTACTAAAAATACAAAAATTAGCCTGGTTTGGTGGCAGGCGCCTGTAATCCCAGCTACTTGGGAGGCTGAGGCAGGAGAATTGCTTGACCCTCATGGGGCAGAAGTGCAGTGAGCAGAGATCGCACCACTGCACTCCAGCCTGGGTGACAGAGTGGGACTCTGTCTCAAAATATAATGAATGAATGAATAATAAATATTTTAGAAGAAATAGAATATTACAACTTAAGTGCTTCACCAAAGATGACTATAGTGACTCAGCAGTTCAATGTCATTCCACTGTTAACATTTCTGTGGCTGTGACACTCTATAAAGGCATTACATCCACACCCAACATGTGGCTATGTAATCAGAAGTTTATAGTTGGTGACTTCATGTGATGAGCAGTGAATCAAAATTTTGGCTACTTCATTGAGCAAGATTGAATTCAGAGAGAAGGGGACTCAGTCAGGGGCTCCACGGATGGCCAGCAGGTTGTGCCCTGCGCATGGCACCCAGCCGAAGGGGAGAGCAGGAGCAGGTTCTGCTTGCCAAGCCATGCATGCTGTGGCAGGGCTGTTTCATTTTTCTTACAGACCCACATGGAAGGACTCATAGACTAGGCCAAGGAGATTTCTGTAGGGAAAAGGAGAGTCTCAACGAAGAGTATCAGAGGGGAGCCAGGCCCAGATCTGCATTTTGGAAGAGCGCCCCTGCCCCCAGAGAGGAATTAGAGGAGGGAATCCATATTTTCTATTTCAAAAAATAAAATCTTTCTGAAAGAGATTGGATATATACATATCATCAAAAGAAATTTCATTTCATTTCACACATCATCAAAAGAAATTTTACTTACCACTAATAGACTAATTACCAATTAAAATGGACTAACCTCTCCAAGCATCACTTAGATACTGAACATTGGTTCTCACTTTCCAAAGAATTCCTTCCTTAGATATTTTGGTACAGTAGATTGAAAAATGATGACCAAAAATGATGGAACAACTATGTCAGAATCACTTTGGGTGCTTCATAATTCAGATTATGAATCAGGACTGGATTCAGACGTGGCAATATGTGGCAATCAGATTTGGGAAATATTACTCCCAAAGACATACTGTAACGAATAAATAGTTTACATGCAACTCATAAGAATAAATTAGTTTTTACCTTTAAATGCCACAATAGCTTCCATTTTTCAATGTACTTCATGCCATTCTTTCCCAAGCAACCAATCTCTATCTTTCAAAATAATTAGATGAATGGTTGATACTAAATATATATGAAAACCATGTATTCTTCTGTGTCTGACATTTCTTACGATTATTCATGGTATAGTGTGCGTCGGTACTGTGTTCATTTTGATTGCTGAGTGTAATAAGAAGGTTGGGAATAAAGGAGTAATCCTGATAACAAGTGAGATTTTTTTCAGTCATGAAAATTTTTCTTGATTAGTAAATATTTACATATATAGGTACACACATATATACATGGTACAAACTTCATTTATAGTTTTAAGATTGTTTTATTTGTATCTATAAGGTTTATGGTATATTTTATTGGCTTTGAGCAAGTGTTATATATCCAATGTCTCCCAAAAAGTGTTTTATCCAACAAAGAGAAGAACAAAAAGGTCATATTGGTCAAATTCTTTGAAGGATGGATCTTTTAAATTATTGTATTGGTAATGAATTTACTCCACTTCTCTAGTAAAATATCTTCACTACTTCTTGATTATTCTAGAGAAACAACATAAATATCTGATAAATATTTTGTATAAATTCTAAAAAGTCATCAAGGAATGGGCCAGAAAAAAAATACTCCAAAGCAAATCTCTACAGACATTTTCTGTGAAGAGCCAGACAGTAACAGTTTAGACTTTGTGGGCCATATGGTGTCTGTGACAACTCTGCCATTATGACAGGAAAGCAACCATAGGCAATATGTAAATGAATGAGTATGACTATGTTTCAATAAAATTATATTTACAAAAACAGGCAATTAACAGCTATGAGACACCACTAAGCACCTACTAGAGTGGCTAAAATACAAAACACTGTCAACACTAAATGCTGGCAAGAATGTGAAGCAACAAAGTCTCTCATTCATTGCTGGTATCAATGCAAAAATGATATAACTGCTTTGGAAGACATCTTGACAGTTTCTTACAAAGCTAAGCATAGTACATTACCAAGTGATCCAGCAACGGTCCTCCTAGATATTTACTTAAATAAGTTAAACACTAACGTCCATACAAAAACCTGCACATGGGTGTTTACAATTGCTTTATTCATAATCTCCAATAATGGAAAGCAATTAAGATAAACAACCTGTTATACAGTTGTACAATGGGATATTATTCAGCAACTGGAATAAATGTGCTATCAAATCATGACTAGACATAGAGGGACCTTGAATGCATATTGCTAAGTGCAAGAAGCCAGTCTAACAAGGCTACATACTGTATGCTTCCCCACTGTATAACATTCTGCAAAAGGCAAACTATAAAGAAAATAAAAAGATCAATGGTTACAGGTAGGGAGGGGAAGGATAAACAGGTGGAGCATGGGGAAATTTGGAGGCAGTGAAGGTATTCCATATGATACTGTAATAGTGTATATGTGACATTATGCACTGGGAAAGACCCATACAATGTATAACACAAAGAGTGAACCCAAATGTAAATTATGGACTTCAGCTAATAATAATGCATCAATATCAGTTCACAGATTTTAACAAATATACCAAAGGGAAGATGTTAGTAGCAATGGAAACTGTGGTCAGGGTGGACTGAATATATGGGAACTCCCTATAGTTTCTGTTCAATATTTTGTAAAGCGAAATCAGGTCTAAGAAAAAAAAACAAAAAAACACAAAACAGACAATCAGCCCCATTTGGCTTGTGGGCTACAGTTTGCTGATACCTGTTTCAAAGAATGAAAACATCATCAGAGAACACTTGGAATTTATAAAGTTGCCATTGTGAATTTCACTAACTTTGAGGAAGTTCATTCAACATGGCTTCCAGATTTTTTTTTGGGAAAAGGAGTCTTCTCATAATAGCCATCCTAACAATTACACTCCCATGCTTATTTCTACAGCAGAAAGTTATCCACTATATCATCTTCTTTCCATACATGCAGTTAAGCCTATCCTTGCTCCAGCATTAAGGGGACTTCCCCATAACCCAGCAGAACCCTGTGCTGGGAAACCTGGCATACCTTATCACAAACATAAGCAGAGCTCAAGTTATGTCTCACCTAGGCTGCTGCAAAATTCTTCATGTGATTGGATGTGATATGGCTATCTTTAATAGTTTCATCTTTTCACTTTAGAAAGCTTCATCTTCCAGAGTTTTCACTTGTTATGTTACCACTAGCAGCACAAGAAATAAGCCTAGCACTTTTTTAAGTTCTGTAAACTTAATCTTCCTCAATCTTCATAGATACTTACAGCAGAAATGTTTATTGCATTTTAAGATACTTAGTAGAATATAAGTAGAATTTGTTTTACTCAAAATGATATATGTATTCTTGGTAACAATACCATAAATAATCTGTTTTACATTTAATGTGACATTAAAAATATATATTCAATGGTGTCATCATTATTCTATACACTGAGTTGTGTTTGTGTTGCAAAATTGTAGCAATAAAATTCACTTTAACTGCAATTGTGGATGTAAGTATGACTTTTATTTTCTTATAATTTGCCATAAATCATAAATAAGATAATGCCTATAAAAAGCACAGCTGTCCTTCTTGGGGGGGGAAATGTTTTTTTATTCTTGTAATTGAGTAGAATCTGTCAAGAGTCAAGAGTAGAATTTTAGCTAACTCGGCATCCCTCAGATGCTCGGTGATACAGAATGTGTAAAGGCCTTGTTTTCTTTAGAAAAAAAACTGTAGCTGCTCTGAGAATTGTAACATGCACAGTTTTGTCCCTTTTATGTAATTTTCAACACAGAATATACTGATTAAAAGTGGTAAAGTAGTCAAACTTCAATCACATAGCATGAGGACCAGATGGATTAGCTTGTAGGGGTAGGAGGGCTGAGTTGAAATGATTTTTCTTAATATTCACACACATAGCTATTTTCTATCTATAAAAGATTGACAGTGTTATTTCCTGGTCATATCCACAACTAGGCTAGCAGCCATTTTGAAAAGTGGTGGATGTGTATATTGTGGAGAAGGTAGAATAGAAAAGAGAGTAGCCAGAAAATTATTTTAAGTAGAAGCAAGAGTACCTAAGTTATGAATTGAGTTTATCAAGTGTTCTATTCTTAAGAACGTATAAATAATCTTTAGAGACACAAGAGAGACATCTCAGACAACCAGCTATTTATCACATACGATGCTATCACAGAAACTAATACATAAACAAAGCAAGATTAAATACATAAGAATCCCTGTGCCATATAACGGCAGTTTGTCCCAATGTCCTTTTTCTTTTTGTCTCTGGATTTGTATGTGTGGGAGGAAGGCAAGGAGAGAATCAGGGCTTGCAAGGAGAATTTTGCCTTGTTATTTTGCTAATTTAATGTTCAGCATCTGGTCGACCTGCTGCTATGCATGAGCTGTGTTGATTTGACACTGATCATGAAATGCTGACTGAAAAATAATGAACAGTTGACTTTAGATTGGAATTCTTTGTGGTTGAACTAACAACATTCAAGCTTATTAAGACCAGTCAATAACTAACCAAATTTGTGCTTTTAAAGTATTTTAACAGATGGCTGCTTTATGTGGTTTCATATATCTTTCATAAGCTTGAAAACTACTCATTTGCATTTTCTTTACATCTTAGAAAATAATTGCTGTGGTTTTTCACTTTTTATTCCCTTATGCATTTAAGTTTCCATGTTGAAATTTTTGCCTGGACTTTTTCTACTTTACAGTGGGAAGATTAGAATAAGTTAGTAATAATTAAGTGTGAGCCAGAAGCATATGTAATTTCTAACATATGCCTTGGAAACTCAAGTTGCCTAAGGAAAACACTTCTTTCCTCAACTGCAAAATGTGAGATTCTGAGTTTGTCAGAGTATCTTCTTATATAAGAAAATTTTTCAAAAGTTAGAAAAATTTTATGGCAATAACATGATTTTTCTAATAGTGACAATGACTTTTCATAACTGCAAACAGATATTTAAGCAATGATGACAAAGTCACATCTCCAAGGTACTTATAGGGCAAAGTTTTCAATGGCTCTATGCAATTTATACACCATCCTAAATCTAGACATCTTTAACAAGTGTCATATTTAAAATGGTGCATTATACCAATATGGAATTTATCCCGATCAGTAGATACTTTCCTCTCCTTTTGTCTAGCATAATCTACTTCCAGAAACACTTGAAAGACTTTTTTTTTTTCTCATTGACAGGGCTTCCCTTTAATCAAGTAAAATAACTGCTATATGAAAGAAAGAGTAAGCCTTGATCTTTGAGAAGAAACATATAGACTTGTATGGTGAAGAGTAGATCAATTAATTAAAGTATTCAAAAAACTTCGCCAAAAAATGGTAGCAGGTCTAAGAATATCATCATTACCATCTGAAAAAAACAAGCAAACTAGTTTACTATACAAACTAGTTCAATGATACTGCAGCCAATCGGTAATATTACATCCACAGTTACCCAAAGTACTCAGAGAACAAAGCTTGTTCTGTTACACTTCCTAAGCAAAAATAAAAACAAGGATGACGTAGTAGATTGGTTACAGTGAATAGTCCCAAATACCATCTTCCCTACACCCATGGTCTTTGCCCTTAACTGTATTCCTCTCTCACTCTGACTCTGGGATTGAACATTATTAGACTTGTTTTGCCCAGTGGGATATTAGTCAATGTGTTGCAAGCAGAGAATGGACATTTCTGCTTGCTCTCCTGCATAATTGGGCTGACTCATTCCTGGAACTTACCAACACCAAATGAGCATGGCTAGACTGGTCTGATGAAAAGTTATGAGAGACTTACAGAGTAAAGCTGAGTTGTCCAGGCAAAAGCCATCCCAGTCTAGACAGTCTCTTCCTAGACTGCAAGTAGACAGCAGAGGTATGAACTGGCCCAGCTGAAGACAGCCCAGTCTACATTGGCAGAATCATGCAGCCAACCCATAGACTCAAGAGAAATAATAAATGCATGTATTTTAAACTTCTTTGTTTTGGGCTGATTTATTACCCAGAGTTCCATTTGGAGTAATAATATTACATAACATTATTATGACAATAGATAACTGATACACCTAGTCATATTTGTAAAACTCTTTCTAAAACCTGATTAATCTACTGTTTTGACTGAATATGCTAAGTAACTGAACACAGTAATTTTCTTCATTTCTTCCTTTCTCCCTCAGTACTTTGAAATAAAATGCTTCATTATAGCTTTAAACATTACTATCAAAAATATGTACATTTCAGGTGTGACATGCTAATTAACCAAAATTACTTATTCAGCTTCCAAGTCAATGTTTCACAGTTACAGTACACCTTTTACTTAAAAGTCGTCTTGGACCTGAAGAGAAATCTCTAAAAAAGAGATTTAACCTGAAAAATAAAATATCCTTAAGAGCTTTGGGTAAACAAACTAAAGAGCAAAGAAACAAAACCCTATTCCAGAATGTCAAATAAGATCTTACTTACCTTGAGTATATGCAATTTCTTGCTACTACATTTTTCTCTTTTTGCATTTTCAATAAAAGACAGCTGATGATAATTAGAATCCATCAATCTACTTATTTCTTGTTGTTACAAGTCAAACGTCATTTTACAGAGACCCTCCACTTCTTGCCGAGTTTTCTACATCTTTCTCAAGGACAGTACCTTATCAACATGAGCATACTCACCAGATAAAGTGAAATACTTAAATAAATTATTTTACCTTATTCTGTGATGTCTTTAGTGGAGGGACAGGAAATTATCAATAATTATATATAAAGAAAATCTGGGGCATTGGGGACATCATTTCCTTTTTGCTCAACCTCTCAGAATCTTGTGTTTTCTTTTTAGCACAAATCAAATGATGTTGCTGGGCAGAGAAAGGCTTGAAGAATATGGTACCCTGCCCCTAAATAATGATTATTTTCTCCATACTTCTGTGGGAGTAGGAAATATTACAAACCAGAAACTAGAAATCATTTGTTTATATCTTAAATTCATCAACCCAGTTAAAGTTATATATAGAAATTCAATATGAGAAAGTGGTAAATTTTTACTTTTTAAAGACAGAATATCATTATTTGTAGTGAGTTTCTCACATGAAGAGAAAGTGTAAGTTAATAAACAGGTGAGGTTGCTAAGCCAGCAATCACTTCTCATTTCCTTGATATTGATAACTATGATATATCTGCTTCCTATAAGTCTTACTCTCTGCTGATTTTCAGACATTTGATTTAATCCTACAACAATGATGATTCAATAGCAAATGTAATTAGTTGGCAGATCCAAGAGTCAGTTGCGTCATCCTTTTTTCACACTGCCTTCCTCTGTACTGACTAGAAAAGTGAAATACTCAATTTTCCAACCTTTCTTACAGCAAGAGATGGCCATGACAACTATTGGCCAACAATATATACACAGAAGTAGATTTAAGAGATGTCTAGAAAAGCCTTTGGTTTTCTGACTGAAGAAACTGTCAGAATTGACATAATTGCTCTTCCTTTCGTCTGCTTTGAATGCAGATTGGATGTCTAGAGCTGTGGCAGCCATCTTGTTACCATATAAAAAAGACCAAGAATGTGGCAGATAAGCCAACCCTGATATTACTGAACCATTAAGCCAATTCCAGCAGCCATCTATCTCCAGATTTTTTGTCATGAAAAGGAAAATAAGCTCCCACTTATTATAATTATTGTTAGTCAAATGTTTTACTACTTCAACATATAAATATTCCTGACAGAAGTTTCAAATCTCATTTTCTTAACCAAGCCCAATACTGCCTCTCTCCCTGTACTCAGTATTAAACTAGATATTGCATCAATAGTATCTTCCAAACTTGCCAATACTAATTTTTATGCTAAGTTCCAAGTACGAGTGAGGTGCTGGTTTTAAAATGAAGCCTACTGATTGCTGATTTTAGCAAACTCGTCATGAAGAGAAGCAGAGTAAGTAGTAACTACCAAAGGTTTGCTTTTTATCTGTCCATAGCATAAATACTAAACAAAACAGAAAGCAAGACTAACACCAAATTATAAAATGTAGGACTTTCAGAGAGCTTATTTCCTGAGTACAGAACTTTCATTCATCCTTTTTTTTTAATATATATATTTTATTGTGTTTTAGGTTTTGGGGTACTCATTCATCCTTTTATTTCTGAAGGCTCTGCAATCATCAAGCTGCTCCTAATTTAGAGATCTCTGGAACAAAAGAATCATCTCCTGAGAAATTTGAGTTATGAAGACAATTGAAGTGAAACTGCATTCACAGATTGTAGTATCATAGAAAGAGGGCAGACTTTG